>JAHPZR010035739.1:0-10000 GCA_019787425.1 Platygyra sinensis
TGCTCCTGGGTTTGAGTGTATGACACCATCAGTCACATCATTTGCATATTTTTACACATTTTTCAAACTTGAATACATTTATCTTTTAAACTGATGCAGATATCTGCAAAAGGTGAACAGCATTTTTAATCTGTTGTGGAATTCAATGTCACTCATCTAAAAATGCTGACTCAAGGGGTAAAAATTTAATCTTATGATAGAAGCATATGAAGCATTGACTTGAATAATTAACAATTATTCACCGAAGTGGAGGTAAATATCAACCACTTTCACCGACACTGAAATAAATAATTGTTTTAGTATATACCACACAAGCTGAATAACTAGCGGCCCAAAGAGTGACTTTATTTGTGACAATATGCCGAATAAAGCCATTTGTTTTTCTTCCGGCTGCTCGGAGGTGAATAGTACTTGGCTAATCACCTCCGAGCTGGCGAATCAGCGCGCGCGCGAAAAGCACTGTTTACTTGTGTGGTATATACAGATTATTTATACTGTTGGCAAAATTTACTGTAAGGTGTCGAACAGGGTATTATATTTTAGAGGGGAATTTAGTGTGTTTGTTGAATTGACAGAGGTTATTTTTGCATTTGGGGCCAGAGTGGTTGTTGCCAAAAGGCAAAACTGGGAATATCCTCACTGACCTGTGCTAAGATGTTTTTAGGCTTTAATACACGACCCCACAAGCTCTGCTAACTACTCCATCGTGTTAAATATACACTGTAGTATTCAGTTCAATGTCTCTGACAATGAAAGTCAATTTAAGCAGTTTAAACTGTCTTTACAACATATAGATTTTAATAGTAACGTTTTATATAGTTTTAATATCCTGATACCAGAATCACAGTAATTACAGCTCAAATTTCTACCTGTGTTTTAATTTGTTTAAACTAATTCACTTTCTTAGACCTATTTAATTTCATAAAAGGGAAAGAGGAATCTGAGAGCAATAATAAATTAGACCAACACATATGTTAAGGAAATTTGCAATGATTGCTTTCATGGCCTAGGGGAAATGAAGTGGACCTAAAAGTCAGAAATCTTAAGTTCGATCTGGATCTAGGTCTGTCTGTACTGACAAAGTAAAAAAGACTGTATTGTAGTACGGGAGTATTAAATTATGTTGGAGGATGATATGGAATCCTGGAACCTGTGCTGTTGTAGGGTAGGAATAGGGACTGAGGGGGTTGGTGGTCGCCCTCATTATGGCTAATTTTCATTGTCAATAAGCAGACGGATACATTAGTTATAACAAATTGATTTCAAGCAGGGCATCAACAATCGAGAACAGACAATTTGTTATTGTAAAAAACAAATTGATGTTAGTTTTTTCATGCGTCCAGTTATGGACATTGAATTTTGTCATCACATGTTGATCCACAAGCTACTTTGACAACGTTCTGACAAAATTAACGATCAATCACAGGACAGATGGATGAAAAACTGATATCAATTTTGTTAAACCGATAAAGATCTGGTTGTTGGTCTTTTGTGACTGATGAACTCATTGAACTGATAACATAACTTGTAACTATTAATTTTTTGTTTGTCTTTCTTAGGTGGCTACATGCTGGCATATATACCCCCAGACTGGATGATGCAACCCGCTTTTGCCATCTTTAACATACATTTTAAGAGTATCAGTGGACCTGTCCAAATGTAATTTCTCTACTGATAATGGAAATTATCGCATTAAAGATATGAAGCCACTCTTGCGTGATAATCATTTCTCTTCCTTGACAGGAAAGTGCAATCTAACTGAAAGTTGCATTCTGTAGAAGATCTTCATACTTAGTCAAATATCAAATGGAAAGTTTTTTAATCTACACCAGTTTGTATTATTTTTATATTATTTTACTACTCACTTCAAATGCATTTGGTTTATTGTTGTACTGATAAGAATAGAATTTGGGAAGTTTATGGGAAGTCTTACCATATAAAAAAATGCAGCTTAGACACAGCTCTGTAACATAATCTCCATTTCTGTGGTGTTTCCGTCTGTGTGAAAGTGTGATAACAAATTCTGTTGACCTACATGAGTTAAATGTAGGAGCTCTTCTTGAAAATAGTTTGTTGAATGTTTTTCTCTGTTCCTTTTTTCCTTGGAAAAAAAAATATTTTCCTAATGAGCAGTTTCCCTCAAAACATTTTAGTAATAGATTTTTATTTTCTTTTCCTTTTCCTTTTCTTTTCTTTTTCTTTTTTTTTTTGGGGGGGGGGAGGGGCTTTGGAGAAGGATACCCTCATTTTTTCTCAGGAGAGTAGATAAGAGATCATCAACCACATTTAGAACCAGATGAAAGGAAGTCCCTAAACAACAGATTTCCCTACCCTTCCATTCACCTCAACTTGTCAGAATTCCCTTACCCTTTAATAGTTATACCTGAAGCTGGAAAAAGGTACCTGTTATGCTTTTGAAAGTTGAGTCCCCACACAAGTCAGGAACTCTTGACAAGTAATGATGAAGCTGGCTTTAAGACTGGTCTGAGGCAGCAGCTTCATTTTTTGAGTACAAACTTGTTGCTCTCTGTCAACTTCAAGTATAGAACATTTCTTCGCTGATCTCAGACACTACTAGTTGGCAATCAGTTTCACAACAATAACAATGTCATTCAGTCTGGTTGTTCATGTTCATAACAACAATAATAACAATAATAATAACAACAATAGTAATAATAATAATAATAATAATAATAATAATAATAATAATAATAATAATGATAACAATAATAACAATAACAATAGTAATAACAACGATAATGAATGATAATATTAAAAATAAACTAAAAATCAACTTTATTCATAAAGCCAAAATGCACTATAAGTTCAATAATAATGACATATAAGATATGAATTTAGTAAAATACATGCAAAGTAGAAATTTGTTTCACCTCTCTGTTTTTTTGTAGAAAAAGACATTAAAAATACTACATATTTTTACTTAAAAAGATATAATATTTCCTAAGTATACTTAATAAACCTTCAATAGTTATCGTAAAAATTACAATTTCCTTGATTGTAATTGGGTTAAAAAACTCCTATTTTTGTCTAATTCACTTGCCATTACTATTACTAGACAGTTTGTTATCAGACAGTTCAGTAAGCCTTTCACATCAAAGTTTTAGTTCAAGCAATCAATCATTCACAGTTGTGGCCATTCACATTAAAGTTGTAGTTAAATTCAATCAATTACATTCAAAGTTACCGTTTAAATCAATCAATCATAATTTGGCTATTTTTTTTTTCTCAGAAATTGAAACATTCATGAGTAATTGGTAATAAGACTGTGTTGTTCTATTCAGTCTGTAATTGTACTAGTGCGTGGTTGTCCAATTTGTTATTAATCATATGATTACAGAATTGTGCAGAAACAAAAGAACAGAGTCGAGGTTCAGGGGAATAATTAGCATTTTGTATTGTTCATAACAAAGGAAAATGCAAATTATTCCCCTGAACCTCGACTCTGTTCTTTTGTTTCTGCACAATTCGAAACTAGCCTATTCAAATTGGACTCCACTCAGTCCTATTACCATTAGTAATAAAAAAAAAAAATCAGTGTCATTTCCCCAATTCAACTTGAAGAATTCACCAGCCTGGCATTGTCAATTGTGGCTATTGCCTGCTCCCAGACTTCCTTTTATGGCTGGGATTGGGGCATGATATTTCAATACTTTCCTGTGAACAGTTTGTTACATCAGTTAGATGGGCATGGCACGTCATGTTGAAAGAGTGATAAATTAAAATGATTGAACTCTAAAAGAGAGAATTCTCAGAATTGCCAGTATTCTCTCATTTCCTGGGCCTGAAAGGTCTTGATGTTATCTTATATAGAGAAAGCACACTGAAAATAAGTAAAATGTATGAGTAACCTTTCAAACTAAGTTGCAAATATGATAGCTAAGGATTAAAAGCTAAGGGACCTGGTCTGCAAACAAGGCAAATGAAAGGTACTGAAGAAATTACAGGTGCATGCGTGACCTCATAGGATTGGGGGAGGGTATTGATACTTAGTGTCGCTGGTACTAAAACTGTTGAAAACAGAAAACTGATGAGATTAGAACTGCAATAAGAAAACATGATCACTCTTTTAAATTGATCTATCGGTTTAAGTTCTCTGAATTTCCTATCAAATTACTGAATCGCCCAAAAACATCCTCTTGTTTATTTTTAAGGGGCTCACGGTTCCCTCTGTATTAAACGAAGCCTTAATCAATTAAGGGATTACCAAGAGAAAAGTTAAGATGTCTCTGTTTAGGGCCCGGGCTCAAAACCAATCGTAACAGAATCTATTACACCAGTCTGAATCAGAAGTGAGAACATAAATTCGTGTTAGTATCGATCAGCAAGAAAGTTGCGCAAAGGGCGTTATGTGTATGGGTCGCTTCTTGTAGTGATACGATCGGACACCTCAAGTACTCAAGTAGTGTTTGTCAAAGGTAAATTTAAAAAAATGGGCTTCTGTTAAGGTGGCCGAACACAGTTTTCAAGTGCCTATGCCTAATTCACCATAACTTTTAAACTATTTAAGCTTTGGCGACCATTTTTTGCAAGAGTCAAGGTTAACCACAGAAATATTTATTCTCGCATTTTGACTAGGGTGTGTGCCGTTGCCATGGCAACGGGGCTGGTTAAAAACAAGGCTTAAATAATGGTTTTTGTTTATTTAAAAAAAATCCAGTCGTTAGATTGTTTTCATATTTTGCACACTAAGAATTGACATTAAATCCCCGCTGTCAACATGGTTCTAATAAAATTTTGATAAAGGCGATATTCGTAATTCGCCGTTAATCGTTTTCTGTATTATTAAAATTCAGATTTTCTTTTTATACATCATTCACGTGGTCTCTTGTCTATTTTTCTGCCAAATTTCTTGAAATTCTAACGACTGGATCGTTAGAAATCGGCACGTTTCTGCTAAAGCAATCGGTCTCAATTTTTCAAGCAACTGCGCATGCGTTGCATTTAACTGGGTTCTTTCGTTAACAAACAAAAAGCTGAAAATTGCTGGGTTCTTTGCATCGTTACCTTTTCTAACATATCTTTGTAATAAAAGACTAAAGCCATCAATACACTGCGTTCAATTTTAGAGAAAAAATAACACAGATAGTGCGGGTGTCGAGTAAATAAAATGATCGCTCTATTGACGACATATTTGTAGTTTTGAAATCCTTGTGCACGTGCTGAATTGCATCAGCAAAAGCACACGCGAAAACTGTGTTCGGCCACCTTAAATAGGTTCTGCCACGTTTAGAAAAGTGTCATTGCGCTTTTCTAATAGTGTAGTGCTTACCCCAGAGAATACGCTATTTCAATTAAGTGAAACTTACCTAGAATTCATTATTTTCATGCAAACAAAGACTTCTGTGCAATTCAGCGACGAAGAAACGACGACATTTTGCATTTTTGAATAAATAGTTGCCCTGTTCGTCAAACAAACGATATGGCGAGGAAAAAGATAAAATTTTGTTTATCATGGCCAAATTTAACGTTAGAAATATCCGGCCGATTACGAATTATTCGTGTTTTAATTACAGGGTTTAAAATGATCATGATGTCGTAGTCAAATTAGAGTTTGCCGCTCAGCCCGACTTTTTACCAGATGTGAAGTCACTTTTTGTTGGATGATCCATACACAAAAAACGTGCCAGGCGTCGTAGACTGTTCTCTCCCATGTACTTCGCTCTTATAAACATGAAGCATTCCAGAAAGTAAATTACAAACTGGATTTAATAGAACAACAATACCTTGACAAAATACATTCTCGCTAACGACAACTGTAAACGGGCTTTAAACACTCGTGGGAACCTTGTGTTTAGGTAATGAATTTACCATCCAAAGCAGTCCTTGAGTCTTCTTTCCTGCTTTTCGTTTTCCTCCTCCTCCACTTCGTATCTAGCTTTCCATTCTTAATATACTAGCAGCTCGTCTGCAAAGAGGTCTTCCCTGTTGTCGCTTGAAATATTGCAAAGTGCTCTCAAAGCTCCAAGCAGTGATTTCACAGTTGTCGAACGTGCTCGATCGAAGTTTATTTCGGAGCCTTTCGAATCGAAACTTAACTCTGACTCCAGTGATGAAAAAAGAAATGATTATTAAACAAAACTCAGGCGTTTTAGTTCCAAAATATATTGGAACGATTAATTTTCTTTTCCATTTTCTCGAGCAAATACAGGGAGCAGACTGAGGCGCCATTGTGTTTGGTTCCTGGGTAGACCTCATAAGCTACTGCCGCCCCAGACTCCCTAAAACTCGGTCGTGCAACACTTCAAGCGCGACTTTGAGAGGGCATAGAAAATCGAGGATTCGAGCAAATTCAAAATTTTTTGTGCCCAAATGCTTCGAATAAAAAGTAGATTCGATTTTGCGAAAAAAAAAATTTTGGGAGGTTAGGTGCACTTTAAGACATCCAATGCCACCATCCAAATGCACTTTTGTGGAAAACAAAAAAGCCTCAAAACAAAATCACTAATAATGCCTTTATGAAATAAAAATTATGTAGCATGTTTTCACATTTTTCACAATTTGACAAAAATATAATTAAACTAGTAGTAATCAAAGATTATGAGTACGGTCGACACCGTAGCTTCAATACAGATACTTTAATGATTTCCGTACCTGACTTTCAACCTCTGTCTATTGATAAAATCAACATTTTTTCATCAACAACCGGGGCTTAAGAGAAAGATATTTCAGTGACAAAGTCCATGCCATTCTGATTGAAGAGGTCCTAGTACGAACTATGTTACGTGACGGCGCCAGTTTCGGTAGACTCACATTTTTAATAGGACTGAAATTTTTACATCACCCTTCAATTTTGTGCTAAATATTCTCACATTGACTTGTAATGTTTATTAAAGCAAAAAAGCTAATTTGTTAAAGTATATTTTTTACGAAGATTATTCTGAGCAGGAAGCTCAAAAATATAAGTAAACATTTGCAATCGCAGGCTATTTCATCGTTATAATATACATGAAAAAATTACTTGATTCTGATTGGCTGAGAGCAGTGCAGTTCAAGCGTAACACCAGTGCAAAAAGAGTAACACCGGTGCAAAAAGTGTAACACCAGTGCAAATTACACATCGTAATTCTGGATTATGATTGACTGAAATACAAAAGGAAATTTTCTGAGACAATGATATCACGTAAAATGATGACGAAAAGTTTGTGCAGAAGCTTTAATTGACAAAAAAATGGCCTCAAGAAAGATCTTTCAGCACTTGGGAAGTGTATTCAGCGAGTTGTAGGCTCAGGTCGGTTCAGACTCTAAATTTATGAACTATTTAATGAACTAACCTCGTACTCCGGAACATACAATAAACGGCGAATCATAATGCCTAAAAACGGTGAAGAAACTCTGAACAACAACGGTGAACAAATCTCCAAAAACAGCAGCAAGGCTGGCCTAAATTCTCAGATCCGGCAAGAAAATACAACAGAGATGAAAACCTGGAAAATTACGACAGCGAAGTTCAAATGCACGCGCGAGCACATTCCGGGCCATGATTGGCTAATTAAAATCACCTGAGATTAAGCGCGCGGACAAAACTGAGAGGTGATTTCAGAGTTCGTAAAGTTTAAAACATCCTCTACGCAAATTTTTCATGTTTATATTATTAATAAGTTATCATTCAGTTTTTTTCGTTCAATTTGGAATTAATTTGCATTTGTGAGTTTTTCAAAAAGCGGAAATTATACTCGCCGAAGCGGCTCGTGCAATTTCAGCTTTTTGAAAAACTCAGCAGATTAATTCCAAATTGAACTCGAAATCATACGATTACCTATACAAACAAACTCCGTGCAACCGATTCGAGTATTTCCCCTGTCCTGATTAATAAGGCAGACAGTATTTACATTTCCGTTCAGTGGTTCAGGTTCACCCTTATGGATTTCGCCCTTAGAGTACTCTTCCACCGATTCCAAACAATATTCGACGGATAAGACTGATTTTTTCTGTCACTGGAACTAAATCATCAAATGCAATCAAATACAGCTGTTTCCACGGTTAACATCCAAAATCATAGGCGACTGTGTTCGTGAACATATAAAATAATCAAGGAAGCAGAGTCCAGAATTCGACAATCTAAAAACAAAGTACCGGATACGTGGTCGATGGAAATTATGTCATTCGCCCTGAATAATTTCGCCCCTGAAAATTTTTTGGGAGGGCCAAATTCGTATCGATGAATGGTCCAAAATTCTCGATTGCGACCACATTATGAAGACGTTCTTTGTCGAATGCAAAATCTGTCCTTTTCTCCAACCCATGAAAGTTCTCTCTGAACATAATTATATACGATCATAAGGAAAGAAACGCTCGTTTATTCAAAAGAATGAAAATTATTGCTTTTAATACGTGAAGGCAATAAAAGTTAGTCTTGATTGGTACGAGTGACAGGTTTAAAACGTTAAATTCCCAACAAAAGGTCAAAAATGTGACAGAGCTATTGATGCTCTTGATTCGACAGGTGCCAAATTTGAATACCTGAACCAAAATGTCTATTTATCCTGTTCAGTGACTAATAGAAAACCATGTCTCTAATACTCTGATTCACAACTGAGTGCTTTACCTGTCACATCAATCCAGAAAAAAGCATGCGCCTTTCCTGCCCAGTTTTTGGCTGTACATCCATAGAAGCCTGAGTGGTCTAAAGTCACTTGAAAAACAGTGTATGTGTTATTGTCTCTATTTCCAAGATCCATGCCATTCTTAGTCCAGTTGATCTCAAGTGGATGATCACCTCTCACAATGCACGTCAAATTAAGCGTAGAGTTTAATGCAACAGACTGATTCCTCAGTTCAGGATTCAACTCAGGTGGAGCTTGAAAAGCAAGAGAATTTAAGAGTGAAATTGTTGTTTTTATATGCGCATGTAATTTCCAATCCTTTATGTTCCTTTTGAAGAACAAATAAATATAGAGTGTATGCACTCATGTGACCAGCCGTCACATTTGTTTAATGAAACAAAAGAAAGTTTTTGCCTTAAAAAAGAGTTCAACTGCATCAGGATTAATTTGGAACACCAACATGGCTGACTTTTCATTCCTTTGGGACACCAACATGGTGGTGGTGACATCATATGCGCACCCGCTATATACTATCTAAGGCCCCGTTTACACGGGTCCGGACAATTTTTGGCATGGACGAATATTGTTCCTGGACCGCCCGTTTACATAAATCCGTGCAAATTCTGTTGCAGTGGTGTTTACACGTGTACACGTGGATCCGTGCAAAGTTTAGACCAGTCCCGGTATTTGATTCCAGGCCATAACCGCGCTATCTGAGCAAATATGGAACCGTGCCGGTCAAAAAATTGACCTGCTTTTTTCAGGTCCCAAACTTGCACACTTAGCCGTTCACAAATTCGTCCAGTTCCGCCGGTCCCGTGTAAACCCAAGGTGAAACCGTGCAAGTTTTTGTCCGTGCAAAGATTTGTCCGGACCCCTGAAAACGGGGCTTAAGTTACATTCAAAAGCGCAAAACGAATGATTGTATAGATTAAGATGAGGTCAACGTGGCTCATAAATACAACTGTATGCGAGTAATGGTCATGGTTAACACTTTTGTTTGTATTGCATGAAAGTATTGTGCACAGCAATATATATAGAAGAGGAGTTTTGAACTATACAGTCAAAGCTATACAAAGCAACCACCCTTAGGGAAATGAAATTGTCTACTTATGAACCTAACAAAAAGCACCACACCATTGTTTCTCTAGAAAGTTAGATTTTAATTCTTTGGCATCAGCAAAATAAAACTATATCATGCTCTTGATGGTTGGTATTTTGAATTCACAATGATTATTATTAACTTACTTTCAACTCTTATATGTTTTGTGTCAGTGAAACAACCACCAGCATTTTGTGCTTTACAGATGTACATTCCCTCGTCGCTGTCTGTTACATTTGTTAAAAGCAGAGGTGATGTCATCTCCTCAAGCAGAGGGTCTCCATTTTTAAAAAAGGATAGTCGTGGTTCTGGTAAACCTTCAATAATGTTGCAT
>JAHPZR010035739.1:17500-26692 GCA_019787425.1 Platygyra sinensis
GAAAGGCGCATGCTTTTTTCTGGATTGATGTGACAGGTAAAGCACTCAGTTGTGAATCAGAGTATTAGAGACATGGTTTTCTATTAGTCACTGAACAGGATAAATAGACATTTTGGTTCAGGTATTCAAATTTGGCACCTGTCGAATCAAGAGCATCAATAGCTCTGTCACATTTTTGACCTTTTGTTGGGAATTTAACGTTTTAAACCTGTCACTCGTACCAATCAAGACTAACTTTTATTGCCTTCACGTATTAAAAGCAATAATTTTCATTCTTTTGAATAAACGAGCGTTTCTTTCCTTATGATCGTATATAATTATGTTCAGAGAGAACTTTCATGGGTTGGAGAAAAGGACAGATTTTGCATTCGACAAAGAACGTCTTCATAATGTGGTCGCAATCGAGAATTTTGGACCATTCATCGATACGAATTTGGCCCTCCCAAAAAATTTTCAGGGGCGAAATTATTCAGGGCGAATGACATAATTTCCATCGACCACGTATCCGGTACTTTGTTTTTAGATTGTCGAATTCTGGACTCTGCTTCCTTGATTATTTTATATGTTCACGAACACAGTCGCCTATGATTTTGGATGTTAACCGTGGAAACAGCTGTATTTGATTGCATTTGATGATTTAGTTCCAGTGACAGAAAAAATCAGTCTTATCCGTCGAATATTGTTTGGAATCGGTGGAAGAGTACTCTAAGGGCGAAATCCATAAGGGTGAACCTGAACCACTGAACGGAAATGTAAATACTGTCTGCCTTATTAATCAGGACAGGGGAAATACTCGAATCGGTTGCACGGAGTTTGTTTGTATAGGTAATCGTATGATTTCGAGTTCAATTTGGAATTAATCTGCTGAGTTTTTCAAAAAGCTGAAATTGCACGAGCCGCTTCGGCGAGTATAATTTCCGCTTTTTGAAAAACTCACAAATGCAAATTAATTCCAAATTGAACGAAAAAAACTGAATGATAACTTATTAATAATATAAACATGAAAAATTTGCGTAGAGGATGTTTTAAACTTTACGAACTCTGAAATCACCTCTCAGTTTTGTCCGCGCGCTTAATCTCAGGTGATTTTAATTAGCCAATCATGGCCCGGAATGTGCTCGCGCGTGCATTTGAACTTCGCTGTCGTAATTTTCCAGGTTTTCATCTCTGTTGTATTTTCTTGCCGGATCTGAGAATTTAGGCCAGCCTTGCTGCTGTTTTTGGAGATTTGTTCACCGTTGTTGTTCAGAGTTTCTTCACCGTTTTTAGGCATTATGATTCGCCGTTTATTGTATGTTCCGGAGTACGAGGTTAGTTCATTAAATAGTTCATAAATTTAGAGTCTGAACCGACCTGAGCCTACAACTCGCTGAATACACTTCCCAAGTGCTGAAAGATCTTTCTTGAGGCCATTTTTTTGTCAATTAAAGCTTCTGCACAAACTTTTCGTCATCATTTTACGTGATATCATTGTCTCAGAAAATTTCCTTTTGTATTTCAGTCAATCATAATCCAGAATTACGATGTGTAATTTGCACTGGTGTTACACTTTTTGCACCGGTGTTACTCTTTTTGCACTGGTGTTACGCTTGAACTGCACTGCTCTCAGCCAATCAGAATCAAGTAATTTTTTCATGTATATTATAACGATGAAATAGCCTGCGATTGCAAATGTTTACTTATATTTTTGAGCTTCCTGCTCAGAATAATCTTCGTAAAAAATATACTTTAACAAATTAGCTTTTTTGCTTTAATAAACATTACAAGTCAATGTGAGAATATTTAGCACAAAATTGAAGGGTGATGTAAAAATTTCAGTCCTATTAAAAATGTGAGTCTACCGAAACTGGCGCCGTCACGTAACATAGTTCGTACTAGGACCTCTTCAATCAGAATGGCATGGACTTTGTCACTGAAATATCTTTCTCTTAAGCCCCGGTTGTTGATGAAAAAATGTTGATTTTATCAATAGACAGAGGTTGAAAGTCAGGTACGGAAATCATTAAAGTATCTGTATTGAAGCTACGGTGTCGACCGTACTCATAATCTTTGATTACTACTAGTTTAATTATATTTTTGTCAAATTGTGAAAAATGTGAAAACATGCTACATAATTTTTATTTCATAAAGGCATTATTAGTGATTTTGTTTTGAGGCTTTTTTGTTTTCCACAAAAGTGCATTTGGATGGTGGCATTGGATGTCTTAAAGTGCACCTAACCTCCCAAAATTTTTTTTTTCGCAAAATCGAATCTACTTTTTATTCGAAGCATTTGGGCACAAAAAATTTTGAATTTGCTCGAATCCTCGATTTTCTATGCCCTCTCAAAGTCGCGCTTGAAGTGTTGCACGACCGAGTTTTAGGGAGTCTGGGGCGGCAGTAGCTTATGAGGTCTACCCAGGAACCAAACACAATGGCGCCTCAGTCTGCTCCCTGTATTTGCTCGAGAAAATGGAAAAGAAAATTAATCGTTCCAATATATTTTGGAACTAAAACGCCTGAGTTTTGTTTAATAATCATTTCTTTTTTCATCACTGGAGTCAGAGTTAAGTTTCGATTCGAAAGGCTCCGAAATAAACTTCGATCGAGCACGTTCGACAACTGTGAAATCACTGCTTGGAGCTTTGAGAGCACTTTGCAATATTTCAAGCGACAACAGGGAAGACCTCTTTGCAGACGAGCTGCTAGTATATTAAGAATGGAAAGCTAGATACGAAGTGGAGGAGGAGGAAAACGAAAAGCAGGAAAGAAGACTCAAGGACTGCTTTGGATGGTAAATTCATTACCTAAACACAAGGTTCCCACGAGTGTTTAAAGCCCGTTTACAGTTGTCGTTAGCGAGAATGTATTTTGTCAAGGTATTGTTGTTCTATTAAATCCAGTTTGTAATTTACTTTCTGGAATGCTTCATGTTTATAAGAGCGAAGTACATGGGAGAGAACAGTCTACGACGCCTGGCACGTTTTTTGTGTATGGATCATCCAACAAAAAGTGACTTCACATCTGGTAAAAAGTCGGGCTGAGCGGCAAACTCTAATTTGACTACGACATCATGATCATTTTAAACCCTGTAATTAAAACACGAATAATTCGTAATCGGCCGGATATTTCTAACGTTAAATTTGGCCATGATAAACAAAATTTTATCTTTTTCCTCGCCATATCGTTTGTTTGACGAACAGGGCAACTATTTATTCAAAAATGCAAAATGTCGTCGTTTCTTCGTCGCTGAATTGCACAGAAGTCTTTGTTTGCATGAAAATAATGAATTCTAGGTAAGTTTCACTTAATTGAAATAGCGTATTCTCTGGGGTAAGCACTACACTATTAGAAAAGCGCAATGACACTTTTCTAAACGTGGCAGAACCTATTTAAGGTGGCCGAACACAGTTTTCGCGTGTGCTTTTGCTGATGCAATTCAGCACGTGCACAAGGATTTCAAAACTACAAATATGTCGTCAATAGAGCGATCATTTTATTTACTCGACACCCGCACTATCTGTGTTATTTTTTCTCTAAAATTGAACGCAGTGTATTGATGGCTTTAGTCTTTTATTACAAAGATATGTTAGAAAAGGTAACGATGCAAAGAACCCAGCAATTTTCAGCTTTTTGTTTGTTAACGAAAGAACCCAGTTAAATGCAACGCATGCGCAGTTGCTTGAAAAATTGAGACCGATTGCTTTAGCAGAAACGTGCCGATTTCTAACGATCCAGTCGTTAGAATTTCAAGAAATTTGGCAGAAAAATAGACAAGAGACCACGTGAATGATGTATAAAAAGAAAATCTGAATTTTAATAATACAGAAAACGATTAACGGCGAATTACGAATATCGCCTTTATCAAAATTTTATTAGAACCATGTTGACAGCGGGGATTTAATGTCAATTCTTAGTGTGCAAAATATGAAAACAATCTAACGACTGGATTTTTTTTAAATAAACAAAAACCATTATTTAAGCCTTGTTTTTAACCAGCCCCGTTGCCATGGCAACGGCACACACCCTAGTCAAAATGCGAGAATAAATATTTCTGTGGTTAACCTTGACTCTTGCAAAAAATGGTCGCCAAAGCTTAAATAGTTTAAAAGTTATGGTGAATTAGGCATAGGCACTTGAAAACTGTGTTCGGCCACCTTAACAGAAGCCCATTTTTTTTAAATTTACCTTTGACAAACACTACTTGAGTACTTGAGGTGTCCGATCGTATCACTACAAGAAGCGACCCATACACATAACGCCCTTTGCGCAACTTTCTTGCTGATCGATACTAACACGAATTTATGTTCTCACTTCTGATTCAGACTGGTGTAATAGATTCTGTTACGATTGGTTTTGAGCCCGGGCCCTAAACAGAGACATCTTAACTTTTCTCTTGGTAATCCCTTAATTGATTAAGGCTTCGTTTAATACAGAGGGAACCGTGAGCCCCTTAAAAATAAACAAGAGGATGTTTTTGGGCGATTCAGTAATTTGATAGGAAATTCAGAGAACTTAAACCGATAGATCAATTTAAAAGAGTGATCATGTTTTCTTATTGCAGTTCTAATCTCATCAGTTTTCTGTTTTCAACAGTTTTAGTACCAGCGACACTAAGTATCAATACCCTCCCCCAATCCTATGAGGTCACGCATGCACCTGTAATTTCTTCAGTACCTTTCATTTGCCTTGTTTGCAGACCAGGTCCCTTAGCTTTTAATCCTTAGCTATCATATTTGCAACTTAGTTTGAAAGGTTACTCATACATTTTACTTATTTTCAGTGTGCTTTCTCTATATAAGATAACATCAAGACCTTTCAGGCCCAGGAAATGAGAGAATACTGGCAATTCTGAGAATTCTCTCTTTTAGAGTTCAATCATTTTAATTTATCACTCTTTCAACATGACGTGCCATGCCCATCTAACTGATGTAACAAACTGTTCACAGGAAAGTATTGAAATATCATGCCCCAATCCCAGCCATAAAAGGAAGTCTGGGAGCAGGCAATAGCCACAATTGACAATGCCAGGCTGGTGAATTCTTCAAGTTGAATTGGGGAAATGACACTGATTTTTTTTTTTTTATTACTAATGGTAATAGGACTGAGTGGAGTCCAATTTGAATAGGCTAGTTTCGAATTGTGCAGAAACAAAAGAACAGAGTCGAGGTTCAGGGGAATAATTTGCATTTTCCTTTGTTATGAACAATACAAAATGCTAATTATTCCCCTGAACCTCGACTCTGTTCTTTTGTTTCTGCACAATTCTGTAATCATATGATTAATAACAAATTGGACAACCACGCACTAGTACAATTACAGACTGAATAGAACAACACAGTCTTATTACCAATTACTCATGAATGTTTCAATTTCTGAGAAAAAAAAAATAGCCAAATTATGATTGATTGATTTAAACGGTAACTTTGAATGTAATTGATTGAATTTAACTACAACTTTAATGTGAATGGCCACAACTGTGAATGATTGATTGCTTGAAACTAAAACTTTGATGTGAAAGGCTTACTGAACTGTCTGATAACAAACTGTCTAGTAATAGTAATGGCAAGTGAATTAGACAAAAATAGGAGTTTTTTAACCCAATTACAATCAAGGAAATTGTAATTTTTACGATAACTATTGAAGGTTTATTAAGTATACTTAGGAAATATTATATCTTTTTAAGTAAAAATATGTAGTATTTTTAATGTCTTTTTCTACAAAAAAACAGAGAGGTGAAACAAATTTCTACTTTGCATGTATTTTACTAAATTCATATCTTATATGTCATTATTATTGAACTTATAGTGCATTTTGGCTTTATGAATAAAGTTGATTTTTAGTTTATTTTTAATATTATCATTCATTATCGTTGTTATTACTATTGTTATTGTTATTATTGTTATCATTATTATTATTATTATTATTATTATTATTATTATTATTATTATTATTACTATTGTTGTTATTATTATTGTTATTATTGTTGTTATGAACATGAACAACCAGACTGAATGACATTGTTATTGTTGTGAAACTGATTGCCAACTAGTAGTGTCTGAGATCAGCGAAGAAATGTTCTATACTTGAAGTTGACAGAGAGCAACAAGTTTGTACTCAAAAAATGAAGCTGCTGCCTCAGACCAGTCTTAAAGCCAGCTTCATCATTACTTGTCAAGAGTTCCTGACTTGTGTGGGGACTCAACTTTCAAAAGCATAACAGGTACCTTTTTCCAGCTTCAGGTATAACTATTAAAGGGTAAGGGAATTCTGACAAGTTGAGGTGAATGGAAGGGTAGGGAAATCTGTTGTTTAGGGACTTCCTTTCATCTGGTTCTAAATGTGGTTGATGATCTCTTATCTACTCTCCTGAGAAAAAATGAGGGTATCCTTCTCCAAAGCCCTCCCCCCCCCCAAAAAAAAAAAGAAAAGAAAAGAAAAGGAAAAGGAAAAGAAAATAAAAATCTATTACTAAAATGTTTTGAGGGAACTGCTCATTAGGAAAATATTTTTTTTTTCCAAGGAAAAAAGGAACAGAGAAAAACATTCAACAAACTATTTTTCAAGAAGAGCTCCTACATTTAACTCATGTAGGTCAACAGAATTTGTTATCACACTTTCACACAGACGGAAACACCACAGAAATGGAGATTATTGTTACAGAGCTGTGTCTAAGCTGCATTTTTTTATATGGTAAGACTTCCCATAAACTTCCCAAATTCTATTCTTATCAGTACAACAATAAACCAAATGCATTTTGAAGTGAGTAGTAAATAATATAAAAATAATACAAACTGGTGTAGATTAAAAACTTTCCATTTGATATTTGACTAAGTATGAAGATCTTCTACAGAATGCAACTTTCAGTTAGATTGCACTTTCCTGTCAAGGAAGAAATGATTATCACGCAAGAGTGGCTTCATATCTTTAATGCGATAATTTCCATTATCAGTAGAGAAATTACATTTGGACAGGTCCACTGATACTCTTAAAATGTATGTTAAAGATGGCAAAAGCGGGTTGCATCATCCAGTCTGGGGGTATATATGCCAGCATGTAGCCACCTAAGAAAGACAAACAAAAAATTAATAGTTACAAGTTATGTTATCAGTTCAATGAGTTCATCAGTCACAAAAGACCAACAACCAGATCTTTATCGGTTTAACAAAATTGATATCAGTTTTTCATCCATCTGTCCTGTTATTGATCGTTAATTTTGTCAGAACGTTGTCAAAGTAGCTTGTGGATCAACATGTGATGACAAAATTCAATGTCCATAACTGGACGCATGAAAAAACTAACATCAATTTGTTTTTTACAATAACAAATTGTCCTGTTCTCGATTGTTGATGCCCTGCTTGAAATCAATGTTATAACTAATGTATCCGTCTGCTTATTGACAATGAAAATTAGCCATAATGAGGGGCGACCACCAACCCCCTCAGTCCCTATTCCTACCCTACAACAGCACAGGTTCCAGGATTCCATATCATCCTCCAACATAATTTAATACTCCCGTACTACAATACAGTCTTTTTTACTTTGTCAGTACAGACAGACCTAGATCCAGATCGACTTAAGATTTCTGACTTTTAGGTCCACTTTCATTTCCCCTAGGCCATGAAAGCAATCATTGCAAATTTCCTTAACATATGGTGTTGGTCTAATTTATTATTGCTCTCAGATTCCTCTTTCCCTTTTATGAAATTAAATAGGTCTAAGAAAGTGAATTAGTTTTAAACAAATTAAAACACAGGTAGAAATTTGAGCTGTAAATTACTGTGATTCTGGTATCAGGATATTAAAAACTATATAAAAACGTTACTATTAAAATCTATATGTTGTAAAAGACAGTTAAACTGCTTAAATTGACTTTCATTGTCAGAGACATTGAACTGAATACTACAGTGTATATTTTAACACGATGGAGTAGTTAGCAGAGCTTGTGGGGTCGTGTATTAAAGCCTAAAAACATCTTAGCACAGGTCAGTGAGGATATTCCCAGTTTTGCTTTTGGCAACAACCACTCTGGCCCCAAATGCAAAAATAACCTCTGTCAATTCAACAAACACACTAAATTCCCCTCTAAAATATAATACCCTGTTCGACACCTTACAGTAAATTTTGCCAACAGTATAAATAATCTGTATATACCACACAAGTAAACAGTGCTTTTCCGCGCGCGCTGATTCGCCAGCTCGGAGGTGATTAGCCAAGTACTATTCACCTCCGAGCAGCCGAAGAAAAACAAATGGCTTTATTCGGCATATTGTCACAAATAAAGTCACTCTTTGGGCCGCTAGTTATTCAGCTTGTGTGGTATATACTAAAAACAATTATTTATTTCAGTGTCGGTGAAAGTGGTTGATATTTTACCTCCACTTCGGTGAATAATTGTTAATTATTCAAGTCAATGCTTCATATGCTTCTATCATAAGATTAAATTTTTACCCCTTGAGTCAGCATTTTTAGATGAGTGACATTGAATTCCACAACAGATTAAAAATGCTGTTTCACCTTTTGCAGATATCTGCATCAGTTTAAAAGATAAATGTATTTCAAGTTTGAAAAATGTGTAAAAATATGCAAATGATGTGACTGATGGTGTCCATACACTCAACCAAGAGCAATAATAGGACAGAGAGGGACTCTCCCATTCAGGCCTTTGGGATATCTTAATTTCAAAAAAGTTTATTTTTAGAACTATGCGGACCATGCGAAAACAGTTTCCGGTTACCCAGTTGACTTCCGGTGAAGTAGAAGACTTCCGGGAGACCCGATTTTCAGCCCAAAAAAAAATGGCGGCCAAAGTGGAGCAATGTTACTCTGATATGGTTAAATTAACCTGCTTCAGCTAAGAACATTATTACCAAAGCAAATGGAATAAACTTCTACTTAATTGGATCCTTTAAAATCAACGGTAAAATATAGTTAAAGCCACCGCGTGAAACGTTTCTGTTGGATTTGAAAATAGGAGAGTAGGACTGGTTAACCCGCGGCGGCCGGTCGTCGGAAGACGAGGGTTTCCACACTTTTTTAATTTCGTTCAATTCTTCTATTTGGAATGACGGATATGCCACAGGAACAGGATAAAACTTCTACACAAACAGGTCTTTAAAGGAAAACCGTGAAAAATTACAGTAAAAGGACCATGTATTAAGCCATACAGATCGTTTGATACTTATTTTTTGGTTCTGAGAAGTGTTTAAGAAT
>JAHPZR010035740.1:0-29039 GCA_019787425.1 Platygyra sinensis
GGAAAAGCGGTGAAAATTTGTTGTAAGTTGATTGCACTAACACAAAAAAGGAGTTGTCCTTCAGCAATGCCTCACCGACCAACTGTTGGCTCTAAAATCAACGAAACACGGCGCGAGGAACCGTGTTTTTCCTGCCCCAGTCCTCCGCTGAAAAAACCCGGTCGTGTAAAGGAATCGGTCTCCTCCGCCGATAAGTCTTTGGTCGCTCGGCAAATTTGGGCCAATCAGGCTGAAATGTTCCATGTTCCCGGGCAGTTACAACCTCCCAACAAGCGTTTTTCCCAATCTGAAACACTCCCGGCTCTGGACCCAAACGTGGGACTTGGAAAATACATTCACGGCTGGGAAAATAAATAGGCAGAAAACCTCAAAAACAAGAAAATTTCGCCCCGTTTTTTGTTAAAATAAAAAGCAAAAGACTCTTAAGTGTAACTTTTGACATAGGTTTCCGTATGCAACGGGAATTGAGAATGTAAGCACAAAACGGTTTTGTGAAATAATTGCCAAAAAACTCGTTGGTTATAAGTCTAAACATGTTTAAAAAAAAAGGGATCATACCATTTTTTGAATTACTTTATCTTACCTCGTTCCACGCAAACACTGAGGGTTCGGATTTTTAGGGGCAACATGTTTCGAGCTTCGAAATAGCAGCAAACGTCTTTCGAAGAACTGGCGAGTGGGAATGAACACAATCAATCAAGCGAGACGATTATGTTTTGCTTTTACACGGCAGGTGTGAACAAGCCTCTAATGGCTGTACTTATGATGATAGAAAAATTAACATAATTTAAGAAAGATTGGAAAGGATGTCCAGTTGGAGACTACATATGTTGCCATGGGATTACATTTGTTTTGGATCATCTCATTGGCTTGGGTCAAACCGCATGTTGATTGTAGCGCTGTCCAATACGATGTGTGGTTTGCATTAAATAACCATGCTATTTTGTATTCATGAAAAATTTCATTGTGCCGTCCCCCCGATCTGTTTTGGACAATTCTATTTGAAATGCAGACAGTCTTGTTACTTTCAATTAAACCTAAGAAGAAAAACAGGACGAAAATCTTTATCTTTATGAATCGCATCCATGTAACTTGAGTGATGGATCTTTTTAACAGCGCTTCTTAGGAAATGTTTACCCCTGTTGAAAAAATTATATTTAGTGTCAATCCTAGGACATTTTTAAATATGAAAGGGAAAGAGCAAAAAAAACATCATTGAAATTCCAGCTTTAGTATTTGTACCGGAAAAAACAAGTCAAAACTCACAGAATCTTTTATATTCAGGATCAGAGTGGCGCCAATCTCTGATTCATTTTTTCAGCGTAAAGCCGGATCTAGACTTAAAAAATGCTTTGTCATTAAAATGCATTTTTCAGAATTTATTTTTAAGGAAATTCAGTTTCGGTAGCCTCATTCGCGTGATTTGATAACAGGAAAGAAACTTGCTTGGGACTAAATTTTGATATAAGAAAACAGCATGGAACTTCTGTTAGCTTGGAAACAGTTCATTTGCGTCTAAAAGCTGGAACAGAGGCCTCGCCGCAGCCTACCCCGGTTAGACGCACTCCGAAACTCGTCCTCTGAGCCCGCGGTTCCTCGGTCATCGGTGGGAGCAGAAATCATTCAAGGTTTGATTGCGTTTCAAGCTTTTAAGCTCCCCAGGGAAGGGTTAATTTCCAGTTTTCCCGGACATGCGTAGAAAGAGCAATCGATGCTGGTTCACATTTCGATTTCTCCAGCAGAGGTCCTCGATTTTTTGGTTCCAACCTTGAAACTCGAAGGGGAAACGCGTACCGCGCGCGTCCAATCTTAACGCTGATCCTGTAGTGGTGACGAAAGATCGAATGTTTCAGCTCTCGCGAGACTGACACAGCCGTTGCGGTTCTTTTCCCATTTTTATCTGGTTCTAAAAAAGTACGCTCCATCACTTAAATCTCCCCACCCATACTTTTTTTTCGTTTTTCATTCTTTCATGACTACAGTTATTCCACGACAACTCAACGAAAAAGACTCGAAGACTCCAAGAAAACACAACACAACATTAAGGGCATAACTTTCAAAAAGGTCAAAAGATAAAAGACAAACCTTAAAATATGTAGAAAAATAAAAGCAAGTCAGGACACACTTTAACACCAACCCACGGTCTGGGTCAGTGCCTTAACCATGCGCACAGCCATATTACCCGGGCAGTGGCAGGCATGATCAGCTGTTTCAGCCTCTTTAGGCCTCATGGCTCACCTACCGGGTTCACTTTTCAACCCAGTTCGTTAAAAATCTGGTCGTATATTTTGAAAAAAAATTATCTTGACAATTGCTCTCCTTTAATAGGCCAAATTTAATAGGCCATTTGCACGATCTGGTCACATGGTACGGAGTAAATTATGCTGGGACGCAAATAACGCCGCGGGACTTTCCAAACAAAGGAACTCTCACCGGTTTAGCCCAACTTTCCTTTGTCCGGCTGCGTTATTTGCGTCCCAGAATAATGTATTCCGTACCATAGGACTGGATCGTGCACAATCCTATTAAAACAAATATCCAAGTTTTCCAGGAGCATTTTATGAACGACTTCTCCCGCCCAGGGTAATACAGTATTAGCAGCAATTGGAAATTGCGGGAAAAAGGTCCCCCGTGATGGAGCCACCTAAAATGATCACTTTAACATTTAAAAGTACTGAAAAACTGTCATGGCAACCTTAAAAATACTGGAGGTTACCTCTGATGGAATAGCATTCCGTCCAGGAGGGATCTAAAAGCACCACTCTCAGTCAATTCATGCTATGGTGGAACCGTTAAACGACAACACTGATGACGAGTCTCTTACAACCAAGCTCCACAAACACGGTAAGAGAGAAACAAAGTGACAGAACAAAACAACGAGGATATTTTACTGAAATAATTTGCGTACTAAATAAAATGCACCGGCTTTTCGTGAAATTCCCTCAAACCCAAGATCTGCAAGATCAGCCACCGGCTCCCATTTTAGACCGAAAACATGAATACCGTTAACACCATTAAAGAACAGAGTTGCCATACCCAGAGCTTTTCAGATTTTACTATCTCATACAATACCCGTTGGTTTTCAAAATTATACTTTTAATTTGTAATATATTTTTAACACAAAAATTAGCGAAAGTAATAAACGACGTTTCGCATCGTCGAAACGTCAATATTATCAAATAAACAACGCGGTAGATTAGTTTTTGCAATATAAATAGATCTACAATTATGCGCAAAGTTAACATAATCAAAAATTGCCAGAAGCCATTTTGAGAACAAATAGGCTGAATTTTCCAGTTTCATTTTCTCGTGTAATCCATGTAGAGGTAATTAATATTCTTCTTCCTCGTCCTCCTCGCCGTCAGCATCAGCAGAGTCCACGCCAACTTCCTCGTAATCCTTCTCCAATGCAGCCAAATCTTCACGAGCCTCAGAAAACTCTCCTTCCTCCATACCCTCACCCACATACCAGTGGACAAAAGCACGCTTGGCATACATCAGATCAAACTTGTGATCCAGACGAGCCCAGGCCTCAGCAATTGCTGTGGTGTTACTCAACATACAAACAGCGCGCTGAACCTTGGCCAGGTCCACCACCAGGAACAACTGTGGGAGGCTGGTAGTTAATTCCAACCTAAAAAATTAAATGCAGTATATTAAATTTCTGGTAGCGTTTTTTATGTCAACGATGAATGCAACTTTAGCACATTCAAAATTTTTTTTTCATTTACATTTTTTCTGATTTAGCCAAACTTGGTCAAATGTGACGAACTCCTCGCATAACGGTGGAAATTATCTTAGTCTGAACATCGAGAAATGTTACCAAGTGTATGATGGCATAGCTCTATTCAAATGAAGACCAACCTTGAAGCCAGTTGGACACCAGTCCACAAACTGAATGGTTCTCTTGGTCTTGATTGTGGCAATAGCTGCATTCACATCCTTGGGTACCACGTCACCACGGTACAGCAAACAGCAGGCCATGTATTTGCCGTGACGTGGGTCACATTTTACCATCTGATTGGCTGGCTCAAAGCAAGCATTGGTAATTTCAGCAACACTCAACTGTTCGTGGTAAGCTTTCTCAGCAGAGATGACAGGAGCATAGGTGGCCAGAGGGAAGTGAATACGTGGGTATGGCACCAAGTTGGTCTGTAGAAATAATAGAAATTGAAAGTTAGTTCTGTGTTAGAAGAGACATGTGAACAAAAATGAATAATGGGCCCAAATTGGTATGAATTGATAAGCTGATAATTACCTGAAACTCAGTCAAATCCACATTCAGAGCACCATCAAAACGGAGGGAAGCTGTGATGGAGGACACTATCTGACCAATCAGTCTGTTCAGGTTGGTGTAAGTTGGCCTCTCAATGTCCAAGTTGCGGCGGCAGATGTCATAGATGGCCTCGTTGTCTACCATGAAGGCACAGTCAGAGTGTTCCAAGGTGGTGTGAGTGGTCAGAATGGAGTTATAAGGCTCAACAACAGCAGTTGCAATTTGTGGCGCTGGGTAGATTGAAAATTCCAGCTTGGATTTCTTTCCATAGTCAACAGACAGACGCTCCATAAGCAGAGATGTGAATCCAGACCCAGTACCTCCACCAAAGGAATGGAAGATGAGGAAACCTTGCAGACCTGTACACTGGTCCAGCCTTCGAAAAACGAACCAAAACAAATTTTTACCGAAATTCTGCTCATATGAAGGGAGAATGATCCTATCAAAAACATAAAATGGCATGAAACTTACCAGTTTTCTTATTCTATCGAGGGACTGTGTCGATCATACTTTTTCCAACGGTGTAGTGTCGCGAGCATAATTGTTAGCGGCGTCTTCTTTGCCTGTCATCAACTGGTCTGGATGAAACAACTGCCTGTATGTCCCACAAACGAACTTCGTCTGAAACAAAACAAAAATCAGTTCTTGACACTTAGACGGTTTATAACGCCATTATAATAGATCCACTCTTTTTTATCATGTTTATTAAATCGACGTACCCCAAATCCAGTATTGTAACGATCGAGCGTTGTTGCGCGTCATTTTACTGCGCCTTTCAATAACATGCGGACTCTAAAAATTCAAAGCACAACGGGCAAGTGCGCTTTTCGCTACCGTCAATCAATCGTTCGGCGGCTCCTCCCAGCTTCCAGCTACTGCCGAACACTGTTAGGTTGTCTGACACTGTGCTAAAACGATTCGATTAACACGCGCAACGTCAGGGGTCGGAAGCTGGGAGGAGCCACCGAACATTTGATTGACGGTAGCAAAAACCCCATTTGTCGGTTGAGTTTTGAATTTTAGAGTCCGCGTGTTATTGAAAGGCGCAGTAAGTCCAATGTGTTTAAAGGATTTTATATAAGTTGTAAAAATGAAAAATGTTGAGGACTTTTTTATGCGTAAAGCTTTCAACGGGTTGTCTTACGTGGTAGTGCTATACTATCTGAACTATTACTAACAGAGAAGTGTTGTTTTGTGGGCTGGAATCGATAATCAAAGCAAACTTTAAAAGGTTTTTATTTATAAAGGTAAAAATATAACTGAACAGTTAATAGCCTTGAAAGCTGAGAAGCGACGTGACAGCCAGTGTCAAAACGAATACTTTTTATGGTGAGCCCAATGAAACGAGCAAGCAACCTTACTATATCAAAAACGGTTTTCTCTTTTGTTTATAATTCAGTAGTGTACACGCACCAACAACTGTTGGCTCTAAATCAACGAACACGGCGCGGGGAACGTGTTTTCCTGCTCCAGTCTCGCTGAAAAACGTGTTGAAGGAATCGTCTCCTCCGCCGATTGTCTTGTCGCTCGGCATTTGGCCATCAGGCTGAATTCCATGCTCCAGGCAGTACAACTCCCAACAAGCGTTTCCAATCTGAACTCCGGCTTGACCAACGTGGACTGAAATACACTCACGCTTTATTCGGTGTACAAAGTAAAAAGCGGAATAAGGTTAGATTAAGGCGCTATACATGACCGAATGCAAATAGGTCGCTCCACCTAATTTTTGAGTGGTTTTTTTAGAGCAGGGTTTTTGATAATAAATCTGTAAAGCCAAGTTAGATCGAGAAACATTCCGACATTACGGTGGAATTCTATAGCATTTCCCGGTTTAACAACAAAAGTACGATTACCCTAAAAATCATCTCTTCTTACTGTTAACTTTTTTTTTGTTTTGAAACTCTTACCATTGTTAAAAGAAGTTGTGCTTCGAAAATGTTCCTGAAATCCGGAAATTGGAAAAATTCCTCTATCGAAAAAGTAGTAACGTCGACTCTCGAGTGAGGATTGAAATAATAGTGTTTGCTTGTATCTTTTAATTTTGTTTAAAAACTACGGGAAACTACGGGTTTAAAACTGGTGCGATAAGCTTGAAACATAAACTTTAGCAGGTTTTGGGTAAGTGTTGACGCGGACTCATCACCACGCTGCGGCATCGCCCTTGTCGTGCAAGGAATTCTGGGAAAAAGCTAACAGTACTTACTGGGACTTACTGGGTATGACTAGGCGTGACTGGAATCATTCTCAGGTACCGGTCCGAAGAATAGAATAAGAAAACTGGTAAGTTTCATGCCATTTTATGTTTTTGATAGGATCATTCTCCCTTCATATGAGCAGAATTTCGGTAAAAATTTGTTTTGGTTCGTTTTTCGAAGGCTGACCAGTGCACAGGTCTGCAAGGTTTCCTCATCTTCCATTCCTTTGGTGGAGGTACTGGGTCTGGATTCACATCTCTGCTTATGGAGCGTCTGTCTGTTGACTATGGAAAGAAATCCAAGCTGGAATTTTCAATCTACCCAGCGCCACAAATTGCAACTGCTGTTGTTGAGCCTTATAACTCCATTCTGACCACTCACACCACCTTGGAACACTCTGACTGTGCCTTCATGGTAGACAACGAGGCCATCTATGACATCTGCCGCCGCAACTTGGACATTGAGAGGCCAACTTACACCAACCTGAACAGACTGATTGGTCAGATAGTGTCCTCCATCACAGCTTCCCTCCGTTTTGATGGTGCTCTGAATGTGGATTTGACTGAGTTTCAGGTAATTATCAGCTTATCAATTCATACCAATTTGGGCCCATTATTCATTTTGTTTGTTCACATGTCTCTTCTAACACAGAACTAACTTTGCAATTTCTATTATTTCTACAGACCAACTTGGTGCCATACCCACGTATTCACTTCCCTCTGGCCACCTATGCTCCTGTCATCTCTGCTGAGAAAGCTTACCACGAACAGTTGAGTGTTGCTGAAATTACCAATGCTTGCTTTGAGCCAGCCAATCAGATGGTAAAATGTGACCCACGTCACGGCAAATACATGGCCTGCTGTTTGCTGTACCGTGGTGACGTGGTACCCAAGGATGTGAATGCAGCTATTGCCACAATCAAGACCAAGAGAACCATTCAGTTTGTAGACTGGTGTCCAACTGGCTTCAAGGTTGGTCTTCATTTGAATAGAGCTATGCCATCATACACTTGGTAACATTTCTCGATGTTCAGACTAAGATAATTTCCACCGTTATGCGAGGAGTTCGTCACATTTGACCAAGTTTGGCTAAATCAGAAAAAATGTAAATGAAAAAAAAATTTTGAATGTGCTAAAGTTGCATTCATCGTTGACATAAAAAACGCTACCAGAAATTTAATATACTGCATTTAATTTTTTAGGTTGGAAATTAACTACCAGCCTCCCACAGTTGTTCCTGGTGGTGACCTGGCCAAGGTTCAGCGCGCTGTTTGTATGTTGAGTAACACCACAGCAATTGCTGAGGCCTGGGCTCGTCTGGATCACAAGTTTGATCTGATGTATGCCAAGCGTGCTTTTGTCCACTGGTATGTGGGTGAGGGTATGGAGGAAGGAGAGTTTTCTGAGGCTCGTGAAGATTTGGCTGCATTGGAGAAGGATTACGAGGAAGTTGGCGTGGACTCTGCTGATGCTGACGGCGAGGAGGACGAGGAAGAAGAATATTAATTACCTCTACATGGATTACACGAGAAAATGAAACTGGAAAATTCAGCCTATTTGTTCTCAAAATGGCTTCTGGCAATTTTTGATTATGTTAACTTTGCGCATAATTGTAGATCTATTTATATTGCAAAAACTAATCTACGCGTTGTTTATTTGATAATATTGACGTTTCGACGATGCGAAACGTCGTTTATTACTTTCGCTAATTTTTGTGTTAAAAATATATTACAAAATTAAAAGTATAATTTTGAAAACCAACGGGTATTGTATGAGATAGTAAAATCTGAAAAGCTCTGGGTATGGCAACTCTGTTCTTTAATGGTGTTAACGGTATTCATGTTTTCGGTCTAAAATGGGAGCCGGTGGCTGATCTTGCAGATCTTGGGTTTGAGGGAATTTCACGAAAAGCCGGTGCATTTTATTTAGTACGCAAATTATTTCAGTAAAATATCCTCGTTGTTTTGTTCTGTCACCTTTGTTTCTCTCTTACCGTGTTTGTGGAGCTTGGTTGTAAGAGACTCGTCATCAGTGTTGTCGTTTAACGGTTCCACCATAGCATGAATTGACTGAGAGTGGTGCTTTTAGATCCCTCCTGGACGGAATGCTATTCCATCAGAGGTAACCTCCAGTATTTTTAAGGTTGCCATGACAGTTTTTCAGTACTTTTAAATGTTAAAGTGATCATTTTAGGTGGCTCCATCACGGGGGACCTTTTTCCCGCAATTTCCAATTGCTGCTAATACTGTATTACCCTGGGCGGGAGAAGTCGTTCATAAAATGCTCCTGGAAAACTTGGATATTTGTTTTAATAGGATTGTGCACGATCCAGTCCTATGGTACGGAATACATTATTCTGGGACGCAAATAACGCAGCCGGACAAAGGAAAGTTGGGCTAAACCGGTGAGAGTTCCTTTGTTTGGAAAGTCCCGCGGCGTTATTTGCGTCCCAGCATAATTTACTCCGTACCATGTGACCAGATCGTGCAAATGGCCTATTAAATTTGGCCTATTAAAGGAGAGCAATTGTCAAGATAATTTTTTTTCAAAATATACGACCAGATTTTTAACGAACTGGGTTGAAAAGTGAACCCGGTAGGTGAGCCATGAGGCCTAAAGAGGCTGAAACAGCTGATCATGCCTGCCACTGCCCGGGTAATATGGCTGTGCGCATGGTTAAGGCACTGACCAGACCGTGGGTTGGTGTTAAAGTGTGTCCTGACTTGCTTTTATTTTTCTACATATTTTAAGGTTTGTCTTTTATCTTTTGACTTTTTGAAGTTATGCCCTTAAGGCGGGGGTAAACCCGAATTTAAGTGAAATTTTGGTAAGTTTAAAGAGAGGTTGAAATGGAAAAAAAAGGGTTTTGGAACACGTACCACCAGACAGTTGCCCGACCGCACAATGGCACCCCAGGTTGTTGGGCAACTGTTTGGAGTGTATCTATCTATTTTTAACTTCAAACTCTAATTTTAAAACAACACTAAATCTTCCAAATTTCCCGATTTCCATAAATTTTACTAATCCTTTGAGAAAAACTATTTATCTCCAAATATACCTAAAAAATCACCAAAAAATTTACAAAAAGACCCAAAACATAGATATGTGAAATGAGCATAGAGATTCTTGATTGCTTGAAACGTAAACGAGATATTTGCATTAAAAACATAAAACCCAGCCAAAATACGGCTTTCGGGTGTACCCCCCCCCCCCTTAATGTTTGTTGTGTTTTCTTGGAGTCTTCGAGTCTTTTTCGTTGAGTTGTCGTGGAATACTGTAGTCATGGAAGAATGAAACGAAAAAAAGTATGGGTGGGGAGATTTAAGTGATGAGCGTACTTTTTTAGAACCAGATAAAAATGGGAAAGACCGCAACGGCTGTTCAGTCTCGCGAGAGCTGAAACATTCGATCTTCGTCACACTACAGGATCAGCGTCAGATTGGGCGCGCGCGGTACGCGTTCCCCTCGAGTTCAAGGTTGGAACCAAAAATCGAGACCTCTGCTGGAGAAATCGAAAGTGAACCAGCATCGATTGCTTTTTCTACGCATGTCCGGAAGCTGAATTAACCCTTCCCTGGGGAGCTTGAAAGCTTGAACGCAATCAAACCTTGAATGCTTTCTGCTCCATCGATGACCGAAAACCGCGGGCTCAGAGGACGAGTTCGGAGTGCGTCTAACCGGGGTAGGCTGCGGCGAGGCCTCTGTTCCAGCTTTAGACGCAAATGAACTGTTTCCAAGCTAACAGAAGTTTCATGCTGTTTCTTATATCAAAATTTAGTCCAAGCAAGTTTCTTTCCTGTTATCAATCACGCGAATGAGGCAACCGAAACTGAATTTCTTAAATAAATTCTGAAAATGCATTTAATGACAAAGCATTTTTAGTCTAGATCCGGCTTTACGCTGAAAATGAATCAGAGATTGGCGCCACTCTGATCCTGAATATAAAAGATCTGTGAGTTTTGACTTGTTTTTCCGGTACAAACACTAAAGCTGGAATTTCAATGATGTTTTTTTTTCTCTTTCCTTTCATATTTAAAAATGTCTAGGATTGACTCTAAATATAATTTTTCAAAGGAGTAACATTTCCTAAGAGCACTGTTAAAAGATCCATCACTCAAGTTACATGGATGCGATCATAAAGATAAAGATTTTCGTCTGTTTTTCTTCTTAGGTTTAATTGAAAGTAACAAGACCGTCTGCATTTCAATATAGAATTGTCAAAACAGATCGGGGGACGCACAATGAAATTTTCATGAATACAAAATAGCATGGTTATTTAATGCAACCACACATCGTATTGACAGCGCTACAATCAACATGCGGTTTGACCCAAGCCAATGAGATGATCCAAAACAAATGTAATCTATGGCAACATATGTAGTCTCCAACTGATTATCCTTTCAATCTTTCTTAAATTATGTTAATTTTTCTATCATCATAAAGTACAGCCATTAAGGCTTGTCACACCTGCCGTGTAAAAGCAACATAATCGTCTCGCTTGATTGATTGTGTTCATTCCACTCCCAGTTCTTCGAAAGACGTTGCTGCTATTTCGAAGCTCGAACATTGCCCTTAAAATCCGACCCTCAGTTTTGGGAAACGAAGATAAAGTAATTCAAAAATGGTAATCCTTTTTTTTTAAACATTAAACCAACCAGTTTGGCAATATTTCAAAGCGTTTTTGCTCATTCAATCCCGTTGTTACGAAACCTATTCAAAATTACACTGAAGTCTTTGCTTTTATTTTTACAAACGGCGAAATTTTCTTGTTTGAGGTTTCTGCTATTTTTTTTCAGCGTGAATGTATTTCAGTCCACGTTGGTCAAGCCGGAGTTCAGATTGGAAACGCTTGTTGGGAGTTGTACTGCCTGGAACATGGAATTCAGCCTGATGGCCATATGCCGAGCGACAAGACTATCGGCGGAGGAGACGATTCCTTTAACACGTTTTTCAGCGAGACTGGGGCAGGAAAACACGTTCCTCGCGCCGTGTTCGTTGATTTAGAGCCAACAGTTGTCGGTGAGAATTGCTGAAGACAACTCCCTTTTTGTTATGTAATCACTTATTTCAATGTTTGGAATGAAAACATTCAGGGCTTGTCAAAGTCGCTGCCTCCCTTTCGATCTTCAGTTTTTCCCGACAATCAAATTAATAATGAATGCTGTTCAACAAATACATAATTATGTTCAAGCTAGCTCTGTCGAAATGTCTTGAAATTGATAGCAACATTGGACATTTTCAAGGTTTTTATTTATAATTTTCAAATAATGAAAAACTCAAAGAATGTCTTGACAAGGAACATTTTTGATTTCATCAGATGAAGTCCGGACTGGCACATACCGGCAGCTGTTTCACCCAGAGCAATTAATAACCGGCAAAGAAGATGCCGCTAACAACTATGCTCGCGGGCACTACACTGTTGGAAAGGAAATGATTGATCTTGTTTTGGACAAAATGAGAAAGTTGGTGAGTGCGCATGGCATCTGAAAGTTACATTTAAACCAGTCAAAAGAAGGTCAGAGTATTATTGATTTGCGGTTGAAAGCGCGGAAAAAATGTTTATTCTGCTTCGGGCATTAAAAAACGCGGTAGCTGGTTAAAATGAAAATAAAAATATGGAACAGCGAAAATATGTTCTAGGACGTAATTCTGGCAAAACACACGACTTATGTCTCTTGTATGCATTTAAGGCTGACCAGTGTACTGGATTGCAAGGTTTTCTCATCTTCCATTCCTTTGGTGGTGGTACTGGGTCTGGATTCACATCTCTACTTATGGAGCGTCTGTCTGTTGACTATGGAAAGAAATCCAAGCTGGAATTTTCAATCTATCCAGCACCGCAAGTCTCCACAGCTGTTGTTGAGCCTTACAACTCCATTCTGACCACTCACACCACCTTGGAACACTCTGACTGTGCCTTCATGGTGGACAATGAGGCCATCTATGACATCTGCCGCCGCAACTTAGACATTGAGAGGCCAACTTACACCAACTTGAACAGACTGATTGGTCAGATTGTGTCCTCCATCACTGCCTCACTCCGTTTTGATGGTGCGCTGAATGTCGACTTGACTGAGTTTCAGGTAGGGACTATTTGTTGAGTTTAACGTACTCGCGTGATGTTAGTATAATTCCCTTGATCTATCAATTGGGAGAACCGTCTCTTTATCCCATTTTAAATGAAACATGCCCAAGAGTACTTTTTAAATAACTTTTTAACTGGTGGTTTTCTTGTGTTTTTATCATACATAATCGTTTGTACTGAATATTTCAGTAAGGTTGATTCTTAGTTTTTAACTTTTTCTTTGTTGATACACATCTATGTAAACTATTATTTTTATCAATGGTTTAAGTCTTAAAGAGAGGACTCTTCTGATAAATCGCTAGCACTTATGTAGTTAATTCGGCATTCTCAGTAAGGCCAAGTAAAAAAAAAACACATGTTTCTCGTCCCCGCCCGCTTCATTTTTTAGCGCCGCCTCTCTTTTTTTATTATTTTTTATGAGCAATATAACATTAACATTAAGAAGGTGTTCTTATAAAATCAAATATGTGTAAAGCCCATCGCTACTGTGTACACACCAAAATAATGTAAATTTTCACTGTTAACCCTTTGTGTGTATCAATATTAAACAAACTTGTGTTTAATCAATATCTGATGTTTCGTTTTATTAATATTTGACCTAAGAGCTCCAATGTATCCCTGGGGGAAGGTAATAATGCGTAAAGAAAGCATGCAATAGGAAATAATAAATAACAAAGAAAAAGCCGCCTGCCCGCTCTCTTTTTTTATAGAAATCCGGACGAGAAACGTGCTTTTTTTTTACTTGGCCGAAGGGGTTAGGCTAAAGGTCTTAGTTTAAATACGATTGTCTCTGTCTGGAAGCCCAACTTATTAGTGGTGAATCCTGATTATCTATTCTTTTGGCATGTGAAAGATTTTGTCTGATTACAAAAAAGTGTAATCGCGTGATGTTTTGGCGGGAACGTCTAAAGCAAATACGACTCAAAGCGGATTAGGGATTAGCAACCAGTCAGTAGATAATAAAAAATCACGAGCGCGCGTTGAATATAAGATAGTAGATAGCCAACGAGATTCTTAGAGCCAAGTTGGCTGTAGTCATCTTCTATCCAACAGGCGTAAAAAGAATGATTGTTTCATTTAAAACGTCCAAAATATAGAAAACTTGAACAAAAATTGAAACACTCCAAAAAATCACGTATACGCCTATCATGGTATAATGGCTAATCTGAACATGGGTAAGCCAATGAAAACTCTCGAATTCGGCATTATCTAACACTCGAGTTTTTAATAATAACCATTACGCGTCCAACTCAGAAAATGAGCGATAATAAATAAGACGATTGTAAGGAAAGGTTTACTTTAAATACTAAATCGAAAGTGAAAATTTCTTTTTTCTGAAATCAACAGACCAACTTGGTGCCATATCCACGAATTCACTTCCCTCTGGCTACCTACGCCCCTGTTATCTCTGCTGAGAAAGCTTACCACGAGCAGTTGACTGTTGCAGAGATCACAAACATGTGTTTTGAGCCAGCCAATCAGATGGTTAAATGTGACCCACGTCATGGCAAATACATGGCCTGCTGTTTGCTATTTCGTGGTGACGTGGTACCCAAGGATGTGAATGCAGCTATTGCAACAATCAAGACCAAGAGAACCATTCAGTTTGTGGACTGGTGTCCAACTGGCTTTAAGGTTTGTTTTGGAACTGTATAAAGCAAAATTAACTCTTTTCTGTCCCTCCTCGTCCACTACCTGACTTCACTGTTCAGCTCTCACCCACTTTCCATTATTTGACCATTCAACTTTAAAAGATATCTGCATTACAATTGGCATCAGTTATTCGGTCTGAACTGTGATGGGCCAGCAAAACTGATGTGAAATGTTATTGTATTTTTCAGGTTGGAATCAACTACCAGCCTCCCACAGTTGTTCCTGGTGGTGACCTGGCCAAGGTTCAGCGCGCTGTTTGTATGTTGAGTAACACCACAGCTATTGCTGAGGCCTGGGCCCGGCTGGATCACAAGTTTGATCTGATGTATGCCAAGCGAGCTTTTGTCCACTGGTATGTGGGTGAGGGTATGGAGGAAGGAGAGTTTTCTGAGGCTCGTGAAGATTTGGCTGCATTGGAGAAGGATTACGAGGAAGTTGGCGTGGATTCTGCTGCAGGCGAAGGAGACGAGGACGAAGAAGGAGATGAATATTAGAAACTGTCACAAGTGAAGTTCAGTTTTTTCCAGATAGAAAGTGAAACATGGAAGAAATAAAGGGTCTGAAACGGATATTGTGTATTCCATCGTTTTATTAATTTTCGGCTCCGGGGATCAGAAATGATTTTATCCAAGCAGACGACTGTAGTAAACCAATGAACAAAGAATATGAGCCCAAAAACACACGTATCAGCAGTCGATTGAATCAGTGCTTTTAATGTAAAAGGGAATCTCGGCTGTTGGTGGGAGTTGACGCTAATTTGCTCCAAATAATGCCTTACAAATTTTACTAGACAAGTGAAACGTAACATTTATAACAATAATAAACGGAAGAGATTTCGGCTTTTAAATTTCCCGCGCGCCGCCATCTTGGATTTCATGACGTCATTGCGTTGTCTCTGTTGTTGGAAAACTGAGGTTCTTTTGTTTGAAACAATAGGGCAACGCAGTGACGTCATGAAGTCCAAGATGGCGGCGCGCGGCAAATTTAAAAGCCGAAATCTCTTCCTTTATTATTGTTATTAAATGTTACGTTTCCCTTGTCTAGTAAAATTTGCAATTAAGGCTTTTTTTACAGCAACTTAGCGTCAACTCGCGCCAACAGCCGAGATTCCCTTTAAACAATTAAAATGAAAGCCAGATAGTCTATATTCCTTTTTAAATTATCAAATTGTGGCTAAATTAGTAATAGTAATTGGACCAAGTAGAGTACAATTTAGCGGTGTAATCGTGCGAAGCGCGAGGCCGATTTGAAAATACGAGCAGGATTACTCCCTGAATTGTACGACACGAGGTCCAATTACTAATTAATCGTATCTGTAACAAATTTTGGAATTAAAATGTCTTTTATATTGGGAAGTTCTCTTGAGCGAAAGCATCTGTAACGCTTTTCATAAGTGTTGAAAACTGTGCGGAACATTGCGAAGGAAGCCATTAAAGCGCGCTACGTAATTGACGTGAAAATCACGTGGGTATACAATTACAGGTATCCATCCAATTACAAAAGAGTTCAAATCGGACACCTGTAATTGGACACCCAGGGTACCAGAATAACATAATCGTGATATATTTTAGGGTATCAAAAAAGGGTTACTTAGTTTTCTATTGCAGTACTGATCAAATTATACCTTCTCCTTGCATTATGTTATTATGCAACTCATACTTTAAAAGGAAAACTTTAGTTTTTGGGTCATGTAGAAGCTCTCGTGAGATCTCACATGAATGGCTCGATACCCTTTAAGGGAAAAATAAAATAAACAACAAAAACTCTGCTCCTAGCCCTAAAACAATGACAGCTGATACAATAATACAGGAATAGCAGCTTGCGAGAGCTGCTTCACTTCTGGAATTTTTTCATATTCCATTGAGCACCATCATTTTCGGGATTTTCCAGCTGTATTGACCATTACCTTGGTTTATTTTCCTAAAGGTGTCAGTTGAAATAATGACATAAAATTGAGGTCTAGTTTTTAAAGGTGCCCTTCCTTACTTATCAGGATTTTGTTGACTAATTTTTCAGCCAAACTTTGTCGTGTAGTCGTCCTTTCAGGACACTGAAATAAAGATTATTGATTCATATTTCGTTCGCAGTTTGAACAAAAGTGGAAAGAAATGTGTCACTCACTCCTGCCTGTTATGCCGGCTGGCATGTAAGGCAGCTGCAAAGGTACCCCACCCCTGTCTGGGCCAGCTACTGAACGGTCCCCCATGTGTAATGGAGGGTCAAACAATGGCAAAGACCTTAAATTGCCCATGTAGAAAAGTGTTTAATTCTCTAACTCGTAAACTGAAAAATGCTTGTAGGAGGGCATTTTGGTCCCGGCATCTTGGGCGAATTTATGCTTATTCTTTTTGCCTTCGAGCTACTATGACAAGAAAGCCTTAAGAAGGTTGAACTTATTTGGGAGAACAGATCGTCCAAATGACGTATTAAACTCAGTGAGCCAGCCCAGCCCACAGCTTGATTGCAAGCGGAAAATTGTCGCTAGATGCGTCCACTACACTGAGGAATCATTTTTAATGAGCATGTGCTAAGACCAGGAACTGACGCTGGGGTGGTCCTAAATACTCTTGTTTTGAACTCTAGCGCATAAGTAAATTTTCAACACTCATGATGAATTAAGCGACCTGCAGATAGTGACGCGCCATTACAGTTTTGGCTCTTAGTTTTTGAAAGGTTGCTCAAGGTAGGTCTGGTATTCCTACATGTAATCAACAGATACGCTACCGAAAGTTCTGCCAGATACGAGTTTTGTAATAATTTGGAATGATAAATGGCAGCGTTCTAGTTCTGAGCATGGGCATGGAAGTTTTCTGGACTTGTTCTTCTCTCACCTAGGCTTAACCCGAACATTTTTCGGATGAGGGAGATTTCAAGCCGTACAGCTGTATCTCCGAGTGTGTTCGCTCTCATATTGATTAAATTCAATCGCCGAACTATCCGAGGTTTAGAATGCGCCTCTTCGGTTTAAAACAACGTTCATTACCAAGGTTATCGATAGGCATTAAGCCCATGTTCATATTAAAAAGAAACTTTGGCACGTGAATCCGGTATATGGTGTAACTGCGAACTCGGATCAGACAGTTTGTTATAATTTGCGACCGTTTTAGCAAAGAAGAATCTTATTTGGTTTTGAGCAGACTTGTGGATGATTTCCCAGTTTTAAGATTTCAGTGTTTTCAGGAGCCATAATCAGGTGTTTTGCGTAATCCCAGCGGGGATACCCAAAACACTGGAGATTTGGATACGGTGAACACCCAAATCACTGTGACGCGCACGGAAGACTGGGACGGGACTGCTTTTGTTGCTCGATATGTCCTCTGGGATGGTACTTCTGTGAAAAGTGCTCGCTCAGAAATATCTTACCTCGCTCAATGTTGTCATGTTATGATACTGATTTTCTACCGTTCCATGCGTTTACTCTTGGCAGCATAATGGAAGAAACAAACCAAAGCTCTACTGATCATCGTGGGTAAGTTTATTTTCGGTCATTGCGCTTTTGATTTCGCTGGATTTCGATACGTTTCTGTCTGCACGCACTGCAGTGTAACACTATGAAGCGAACGAGAACTGACGAGATGTTGCAATGAATGGAACAAATGATTTGGATCGAAAACCAACACTAAGGGTCATGCTGTGTGTTTAGCCATATTTTCCCAACTGCCTGTGGCTCATTACTGTGACACAGTTGCACGAGACGAATTTTTGGCAGCAGTAATATTTTTTGGCAAGATCTTCTCGCGTACGCTATCATCTATTGAACCCTATTCCATACTGTTTTTATATCATAAATATCTTGTAAAATATTAATCATTCTCACATTACTCACCACTGCAAGAGATACACTTTTAAACGATTTTTTTGTATTTTCCCCGCCTTAAATTGCATACAAGGTCTTTTTCACCACTCTTGAATTGAGTCAAGGTCGTCAAGAGAATCACCCTTACATGTTGTATCAGATTAGCAAAAATTTTTTTTAAAAATAACAGTTTTAAGATTGGAAAATGATATTTTGCAGTATTGTTTGGCTTCCAATGTAGAGTTAAAACATTTGGCACGGTTTTTAACAGATATTTTTGGTTTACTAAAAAATGTGTTGTGCAGTTCCAGAAAATATCTATGGTCACCTCAATGAGGGTTATTTGAAATTCTAAGGGGGTGGAGGAGTGTGGAGTGGAGTGGGGGGGGGGGGGGGGGGTGTCAAAAGCCAAACGTTTTAAAGCAAAGTATGGGCCAAATTAATTTCTAGGAGGATGGATGGAGGTATAGATATTTTCTGGAACAGGGAGAACATGGCTAGTATAAAGAAACTTTCTATCTTTTAGAGACTTCAACCATCTTTACAAATGTATAAACACAAGTCTTGAATCTTGTGTATAAATTGACAAGTTATGTTTAATATTTCTTGGTATACTATTCAAAAGTATTGCAGACCTCTGTCACCTGTGCAATATTGCATGGTATATTGCTTTCACACCTTTTATCCAGACACCAATATGACTGATGATACTGTTTCATGGACATACCACATTTGATATATTTGCTCAAGAATACATGAGAACACAGGAAATATATGACAACCCAGGCTTGAATGGGATATGAACCCATGAACTCTGTGATACTGGTGCAGTGCTCCACCAACTGAGCTATGTAGCAAACTCGGCCTGGTTACGATAGGAGTTTGTTATATATACACTGTACCCATACATGGTCAAAATTTAAGTGAATGTAAAAAATATCATGCATTTTAATTGTGGAGAAAGATTTGAAGACATGATTTATTATCACAGTTATTTTTCATTTTATACAGCTGTGAAATCAAAACTTGGAAAAAAATCCAGGCTTCAACAGAATTCGAACCCATGACCTCTGTGATATCAGTGCAGTGCTCTACCAAATAATTTTATAAGATATTTCATATATTCACTACTTGCACAATACCATAATGCATCTCTTTACCCCCCAAAAATTGTGCATACTCATTGTTTGCAATTTCTCCTGGGACATGAACATGTCCCAGGAGTAATCTAAAACAATGCCTATGCAAATTTTTGGGGGGTAAAAGAGGTGTATTATGGGATTTGTGCAAGTAGAGAATTCACTTGTAATAGAGTATGTATCTAAACACTATCTTTTTTCAGCAACTTAAACAGATTTATTTAAGCCTTATGTGTTGAAAAGTCTTGTACATGGTACTCGCGTGGGATAGTTAAATGAGAAGTGTAGAAATGTTAAGTGAGTTAATGTAGAAAACACTGTAGGCTCGTATTTCCCTTATGTTCTCAAATGCCCATCGTGTTTTACCACAGTGTAATACACAGCTTAGGCTTCTTCGTTTCCTTTATGATATAGAATTTACGTGTGCAGAACAATAAAACACTCTTTTTCTATGTTTTATTTAAGAAATAGACCACAAGTTTCTATGGTTTATAGGCTGATAAACCATGCGGGATGTTGGAGAACACGAGAAGAATTTGTATATTACGAGCTGCAGGCGAGTAATTTACGAATTCTTCGAGTGTTTCTAGCAACATGCCAAATGGTTTATCAGCCTATAAGCCATAGAAACTTGTAGTCTATTGTTTTTATATAATAATTCAGAAGACACGCAATTTTTCCATGAGTTTACTGGCACAATAAACCATAGCTGATTGACCAATCAGAGCGCGTGCATTCATTTTGTTATTATATAAACTCCAATAAATCATTTTTGACTAATCAGAGCGTGCATAGGGTCCTGTCTATATTGTAATATAAATTATACACTAGGTTTAAATTAATTATTATAATATTATAGAAATGATCCTGCACTCTGATTGGTAAAAAACTTATGTTTTATCAGTAAAAAAAACACCTCTTTATCATAAAGCAAATGAAGAAGCTTAAGCTGTGTATGAAATAACAAAACACACTGGACATTTGAGAACACTGGAGAAATGTAGAAAACAGTTGCCTATGGCTCGTGTTTTCTACCTTTCCCTTGAATTCTCAAAATTATGCCACTTCTGTTATATCACGGTGTAGTACATGGCATAGGCTTCTTTATTTGTTAAATAAGTCATGGAAGTCCTTTAAGATATTTGTAGTGAATTGGATAGAAGATATTGCATGACCACAGTACAAATAATCTTTTATTATATCTAAATGTCAGTTACACTGTAGATGTACAACAATTTTATGTTCACTTGAAATTTCAGGCTTAAACTACAAAATATTATCCAGAAATTATCAGAACATTGTGACATTAAAAATCCTGAAGAACTAGAGATTATGATGGTGAGTATTTTAATATACATTGTAGAAGCATTAATTTTGTTTCAGTGTCAGCAGTTCTTAGTCATAATTTTTTATTTTTTTTGTATGGCACAGTGAATAAAGAAATGCAGGTCACCTAGGGGATGGGACCTTGTCCTGTAAACATCTCTGTAAACATATTCTCCTGATGTATCTTTTTGTTGGGCTCTCATATCATATGTTAATTTCTGTAATATTCCATTAAGGCTCGTGTACACAGGCGAATTTTGTCGCAGCAACTTGATGCAATTTTTGTCGCGCTTACTTTGCAACTTCAAAATTGCATGTGTAAACCAGGTGCGATTTTCAGTGCGATTTGTTGCCGCGATATCGTAGGGTTTGAAACTTGCTGCAACTTTAGCACAACAAAAATTGCATCCAGTTGTTGCGACAAAAATCGCACGTGTAAATGGGCCATTACAGCCCCTGTAAACCAGGGAACTTTTTCTTAGATGTATTTTTGCATATTTGTACAACATGAAATGTTAAGTCTGAATTTTTCCAGAACATTTTGCTTTTGTAACAAGAGGAAAATGGGAAACACTGTTTTTTTGGCAACTACAATGTTTTCTTGTTTGTAGGGTCTTGTTTTTACAGTTTAAAATTTAATGTCAATGTAGTAACAATATAAAAATAATAATTGTAATGACAATAACAAAAACAAAACAAAAACCATGTACACCATCATTTCTATTTTGTATGTCACCTCTCTACAATGCCGCAGACGGCGAAAAAAGATTCAATAAGCAAAACTAAAGCATTGATTGCGTAAAATATTAATACCAATAACACCCAGATCTGTACATAATATTTTTCAGACTTGTTCATGCATTTGTGTTCAATGAATATGTTTAGGATGAAGAAGAAACTGATTTACAGCAAGGTGTTCCAGAGACCAAGAGGTAATGGTTCTTTCTTATTTTGTTCCAAAATCATTCATTTTTAGTAATAAATATTATTGTATTAGAATAAAATAATTATCTGTTATTTGCTGACTGGGAAGTCTGTACAGTGAAAAACTGTGACTGAGGTCTTGAAAATGCTGTCCGACACTGCAGGCTGAGGGCAGCATTTTCAAGCCCGAGGTTACAGTTTTCACTATACAGACCGACCCTAAGCAGGCAAATGACACGACAGTTTATTTTTTTTCTCTTACAGTACATTGGTTTTTACAGATTACAAATGGCTTTGTTTACAATACTTTGTCATTGAATATTCAGCTTGCGTGCTGTCTACTAACAATTTGTGAAAAATCTTCACAACGAGTGAGTAACTCGGATACTAGATAAAGGAAGATGTATTAGAGAACAGATATTTTTCGATCTGCTTTATGCTAGTATCATTTCTTTCACCAGTTAAGTTCTCCAAAGCTGTCTTTCCGGGGTGAAATTTCGTACCAAATTTGAAAGTTTTGCTACAAAAACAACTACATTCAGTTGTTGTTAATAAAATCACTTGAAATCAGACTTTTTTTTACCATAAATTGAATAGCAGAAAGCCAGGAAATTTGTTAAGCGTATTCCACAGAAAATTCTCCTAAATACAGCAACAATCAGAGGTAAACTGGATTGAAATTGACTCAAATTTTGTGACGAGAGAAACATAGGATTATGTGCCATTACGGCACCAAGCTGCAAACAACCAAGCGAACTCTCACAACTTCAAACACACAATATTGAATACTTACAGTGACTTTCCTTGCTATTTTAAGTGAAAAGAGATAAACTTGCATTGACTTATCATCGATGGAAGTGTAAAAAAGGCAAAAGATTGATAATTACCACTTACTTTTATTAACAAAATTTAGGTACAGTGGGGAGAAATCTGGTAAAAAGCTGGACTGGTCATGAGCGTGTGATTAGCCAATATAATTTGAGGATTTAGGATTCCAGCCCACTCAGATGCTTGAGAAAAAAAATAACTAAAAGTAGAAATATCTAGCATCAGCCATGGTCTCAATCTAGATGTATCACCCTGTTCCTAATGTTTTGTTTCTAAGCTGAAGCAGCTACTTTTTTAATGAACAGGTCACTTGATCAGTTGTTGAAAAACAGCAAAGTAAGCGTTAGAAGAGTCTGTGTTAATATCAATCTTGAATATTTTTTGTCCTCAGAAGAAAACAAGATACCAATGATACTGTTAACGGATCAAAAGATAACACACACAGTCTGCACTCTTCAACAGAAAAAAATACAGAGAGACAACACAGTGACTTGAGACTGAGAAATAATGGAACAAAATCTGAACAGCAAGAAGATAATAGTTGTAAAGCTTTCTCGACAGCGCCACCCCCAGAAAGAATCAGTGCGCGAATAAGAAGTTTAAAATCTAAGAAGGTGGTTTACAAAGAAGATTGGGTGGACCCTGATCAGATAAGACTTTCAGGGGAAAGGGTACATGTACATTCAAATAAAAACAATTTGCATGAGGAAATTACAAAACCTAAGACTGTTGTAAGGAAAAGAAAACGGAAAAAAGAAGGAGAGTTTTCAAAGTGTGGAAGATTATGTCAACGAAGCACCCTTAATCCATGTTGGTAATTTAGTGGGTCTGCGGAAGTGTTGTTTGTGCGCTGTTATGTTTGTGGAGAAAGAGCAGCTCATCGATCATATGAAGGCTGTTCACCATTTAGGTGAGTGGAACACATTACAGCTGTCAGCTGAGTTATGCACTGTTGCTTAAATGATATGCCAAATAACTGCTACACTGCTGAATACCATCTAGATACTTTGTCGTAATCTTAATTGCAGATGACAAAATGAACATTACAAAGGAAGCTAACTCAGAAAGTTTGCAGGGAAATGACAAAAGAGATACTCAGTCCATTCCAGGTTAGCCAGCAAACACACTGACAGTGATACAGTGCAGCTGTCAGGCCATAACTAGAAACGCCTGTTGCTGCTGTGTATGGGTCCTTCATAGGTCTTCAGCAAAAAGCCTTTATGGCCTGACAGTGAAATAACTAGGATTGTTGTAAACTTTCCAACACATTTAATTACTCTCTGAAATGTTAAATGGAAAGCCAGATGCATATGTTATGAGAATCAAACCACTGATCACTGTCTGAACATTGTTGTTATACGTTGCTGCCACTGAAATACAATGTACCTTTTATTGATTGTAACAAGGCTGTGGTCCTAGAAAAATTACAAGGAGTCCAAAAGTTCCTAACCATGAAATCCTTGGTGCCCAGCAGCTTGTATGTAAAGAATAAGTTTTCCAATCACCCAAAGGCAAAAGTTAATCAACTGTGACACCTGGGTGCTTCCAGAGCAAAGCCCTTGACATCTCTCAAAACAAGAACCTAAAGTCAAATAATACTATTGTACTGCAGTTTAGAGAGAGCTAATCGTCATCTTCTTTGTGATGTTTCAGATGAGAAACCCTTTAAATGTTTGCAGTGTGAATCATCATTCAGGAAAGGCAGTGGCCTTAAACAACATGTGACAAGACAGCATTCTCAGAATACGCAACAAAAATCAACCCCAGCCCAGAACAACCAATCCAGTAAGAAGAACACCTCTGCTAACGACAGGCCTTATGCATGTCAGGTAACACCCACAACCTCTCCTGACAGAAAATCAATATCAGTTAAAACACTTCTCAATCCTCACCTCAATTGCTGGTTTTTAGTGTCACGTCATATCAAAATAAAAATCAAAAACACAATAGATTAAGGCCAGAATTCGGGAAAAGAAAGAAGGCAAATATGCAAAGACTCTTGCGAAGATTCAGGCAAAGCAATTTTCCTTAAGCAAGATATGTGGAGAAATGATCTGTTCTGATAACCAAATTCCCCGGAATAAGTCACTTTCTTAACCAGCATGACAGCTCTTTCGGCCATCAGGCAAATGCCACGTCATGCAAAAACTTAGAAATTCAAGCGTTGTCTATCACAAAAACAAGAACCCATTCGGAGCGAAAATTTGTATGAGTAAATTTAGTTTTGTGGTTTGAATTTTAGTGATGTCTTGTGAAAACTCCAATACTTTGTCAGGAAATTCATGGTCACCAATTTATGCAGTTGGATGAAGGGAGAGGGGAGGGGAGGAGAGAAGTATCCTTAGGGACAGATAAAGGGAAGTGATGTGGGGTCTAGGAGCCCCCTTATACCTCCTCTTTAGTGTAAGGTAGAGCCCACATTCACTCCAGCTCTACCTTTATGTTGTGAGAATAAAAGTGCCCATCTTTGCTTCCCTTGCCTTTATGTCTCCCTGATTGGACTGACCACTGTACGCTGACCACTGTTCTTGCTGAATGACAGTGTCAAAAAATTCACTTCACTGAATTGAATAAACCATGATATATTAGGTCTTGCCCTCGACAGACTTGTCTACTGGGTCCTGATGATTGTAGCCTGAATTTCAGCCGTCTCCTCCTCTCGCTAAGTCTCGGGAGAGAGACGTCTGAAGGCACTGGGCGATAATGCTGTCCGGTGACGTCACTACCCGAAAACCTGAGGAGGAGATGGCTGAAATTCAGGCTATGATGATTGCCATTTAACTGATTTAGCAGATTTTAATCTGTGATGATAACGAAACCATATTCGTTGTAGGTTTGTGGTAAAGCATTCAAACGGAAACACCATTTACAGGAGCACAGCTACATTCATTCAGATGACAAGCCCTACAAATGTGACACTTGCAGCAAAACTTTCAATCAGAGAATATGTCTCACCAAACACCTTCCATGCAGAGAACATGAAAGACAACATCGAAAACCTACCTGCACTAAAACGTTAGAGACTGGTACGGGGGATGTAACGCATGAGGAGCCTCGAAATCAAGTCAATGACCAGCTCGACCAACTATTTGATTTCAAAGAAACGGAAGTAAGTTTAACAGAAAGAGGAAGTGTATGCAGCCTGGCTGAAAAGATTCATTCAAATTCTGAGAGCAATTCAAGTTTAGGCCCTTGTAATGCACCGGAAGTGAAAGGGCACGTTAACGGAAGTGAGCATGAGTGTAAGTCACATTTGTCAAATGGTGTACACTTGCATGACAACCTATCATCAAAAGACACCGAAAATCACGCCACTGATGCAGTGGAATGCGGAGAGGGTGTGACACATAACAGCAAGTTGAACGTTTCTGGTGTATCGTCAAGCACATCTGCTGTAGCTACAGTCACAAACGACCAATCCAGTTCTGTCAAGAAACCAACAGCTACGTCACAAGGAAAAACTAAGGAATCAAGTCAAAGTCAAATTTAAACTAACATAGTGTATCGTGTTAGTGACTGTTGTCTTATTTCATGCACTTGCGTGAACAAGACCAGCTTGACATGTGTGTCAGTCGACTCTGATACAAACTAGTCATACATATCTTGTCATACTGTAAGCAATTAAGTACATACGTACTGTATCTGCCGTCACAAATCAACTGTTATGTTATCCAAGCTTTATAAATGAGGAGAAGTAATCACAGCATATTCTGAAGCATCTGCTATTGTGTAATTCCAGAAAACGTCCATACCTCCCCCACAGAAAGGATTTTTTTACCAAGACCCCCCACCCCTCTGGAAATTCCAATTAAGCTTCATACATTTCTTTAAATTTTTTGGTCTTACAGAACCCCCACCCCCCAGGAAATTTCAATCCCTTCTGTGGGGGAGTATGGATTTCTTATGGAACTGCACATTGTGAAAAAGTTTTGGTTGAAAAAAAAACCTGAGATTATATACAGATTATATAAAGTACTCCTACTATAAGTGCATCAAACTGCGTGGCTTCAGATCAAGAAGCTTACTGAAAATTTCTATTTTAAGGCACCCTGCCTTCACCATTTAGGGTGGGACAAGAAATGTTGAATCAATCATTTTGAGTATTTGCATCACACAACCTACAACGATTGGGGTACTATATTCTATGACCTATTTTTTATAAAATATAACAAAAATCCTAATCGTTTATACTGCCACACACAAACATGATCTATGGTGCAATCATACCAAAACTTACTTGAAAAAAAAACTGTTCAAGTTAGACTGTTTTTAAGTCACAAATTTCAAAGTTTTAATCCTGGTGTACCTGGTATCAATGGGTGTTAATTAATGTCAGGAAAAATAAATGCGCTCATTTTTTAAATGTATTTTATGGATGACCAGTAATACCAAGACAATGGCACGCAAATAAGTTGTGAATCGAAATTGACATGATAATTTCTACGGCCTGTGATCTTACCAGACGCAACTGCAATGAGAATTCAATAAAAAAATTATAGAAATTAATTTACGTTGTGTTTGTGCAGGTCTTAAACTGTAATTTTTTTAGAGATTTTGAAAGAACTCTGGTTGGAAAAAGAACGGAAATTGATCTGAGAAATGTGTGGAATTTGTTCAGGTTTCAGCTAGTTTACCATCGTTTAAAGAACTGCGTCAAAGTTTTTCCATCTTGAAAAGTTAAACCTAAAGTTTTCAAGTTCATCTGTTTGTAATTCGTGTCAATCTTTTTCATCCTTGATCATCCTTGATCCTCTATGGTTTATTGTTACCTCTTCGGTGTTTTTCTTAGTGAAGTGCTATTTTCAGTTTTCGATCATTCAATTTAAAGGTATTAAATCAAGTTTAGTACGTGACCAAAATAATTAAAAAACGTGACCGAGCTCCTTTAATAACCACATCTTCCTGGTACTCTGGTCTTTCTTTCCACTACCTGGCGACCACTGGCCATGGATACTTTTGTTTGTGTTTCTGGGGGCCATTTCGGTTTCGCAAAACCTAGAAGATTGGGACGAGAGAACGAGTCATTCTTACTCCACGGGAATAGACCATTTCTGAATTACCTTAAGCCTCTTTTTCAAACTGAGTCTTAGTGCTCATCCTTTCATATGGAAATGAGTTTTCATTCACATGCAAATTAAACTCATTTTCACATAAAAGGATGAGCACCAAGACTCGGTTTGAAAAAGAGGCTAAAGGTAATTCGGATATGGCCTATTTGTTTCGCTCTCCCCAAACCTTCTCCGTTGTTGCTCGCCCAATCAAAATGCGCGCTAAGATACGCCTGCGTTGTATATCAGAACGACTTCCTGCGGAAATGCGGTCTAGCTAATAAGCAACTCGTTCAGGGTACCCGAGAGGGACAGAGAAAGCAAGTGTCCTTGACTGTATCAGCTGGTAATACTACCTGTTGTCAGCTTGTGAAATCAGTTAGTTAATTCTAGCGACATAACGACATGGTTTGTACTAACTGACATTTTGCTTGCGAATGGCGATGAGCCGAATTTATTTCTTCCAAAATTTGCTGATCCTCTTTACTTTTTTTTCCTCATCAACTTTTCGGTACTTACAGAGATAATATTTTGCATTTTAGTTCGCAAGTTTTTCACTTCATAACATTACCGGTCGACCGCGGTCAGTACCGATTTCAGCCAATCAAATTCGTGAATTTGGTAGTTCCCAGTCCTTGTGAGACAAAGCCCCATATTAAAACACGGTAATGTCGTTTATGGTGTTATGTCGCTCGTGTGAACTAGGCCTTACAACTAAAGAACTTTCCTTGCGACAGGTCATGCTGACGAACACATCGTGTAAACTCCCCCAAAGAGACCTAAAATATCTCGTCGCAAACCCAGCCAATTGAAAAAAAGCCAGATAAAATTTTCACGATTTATTTACAACTTTCAGTATACTTTTAACTTGTTAATCATTTGTTATTATTTAATCGCTCAACATTTCTCAATGCTGTAAGTGCAAAATTTTAATTTTGTTCTAACAAATCATTAGTGTGATCGAATTGACAGGAAACAAAAGAGTTCCGCAACTAAATCTGTACCTGTCGCCCACCGGCCTAGATACAGATAGCAAGACTCATTGTACAGAAGCATTTACTGAGCACTCTACAACCAGTAGTTTCTCTTTCCCTTCTGAGAGGAGAAAAAACAAAAGTTATGAAATATTGCCGCCGCCGTTTTGCGTCTAGACGGCGTATGATCTGGCGCGACACGTTCGGCTACGTTTTGCTTGTCTCGTTGAGGGGCCTGTTTATATTGTCTAGAATGAGGGGGCATGAATTCACTGACACGGACCATTTTCTCTTGCGCTCTAGCATCGATAATGTTTGGATATGCAATTGTGGTGTTGACTCGCTATAATTCCTAACCTTCGCTAATTCAGCATGTATCGCGAGCGAGAAGCGTCGAACACTAGAGGTAATGAAATGAGTAACCTGTTCAAGGCTCTTCAGAAATGCAAAGACACGAACCTACGAGCGAAAATAAACAAATCATATCTATGCCGCGCTTTGTGTATCCTAAATACTGAAAAACAAAAGTTTATTGACATTGATCTCCTTTAAGATCCACTGCATTCCTTTTTCGCCAACAGCGGAGACACATGATTATCATAAGATCGACGAATTCACACAGCGTCAACAGACTGCAGCCAAGGAACAATCCCATGTTGCCTCCAACATCCGCTGAAACAGAAAGCAAATGGAACATTGAAGTTAAGATATTTTTCTCTCCCTCCCACCAACAAATACCCGTTTCCCCTCTTTGCTGGAGGACTCGAATAATTGAAATCTTTTTTCTTCGCCTGAT
>JAHPZR010035741.1:0-13767 GCA_019787425.1 Platygyra sinensis
GGCAATCAGGCGAAGAAAAAAGATTTCAATTATTCGAGTCCTCCAGCAAAGAGGGGAAACGGGTATTTGTTGGTGGGAGGGAGAGAAAAATATCTTAACTTCAATGTTCCATTTGCTTTCTGTTTCAGCGGATGTTGGAGGCAACATGGGATTGTTCCTTGGCTGCAGTCTGTTGACGCTGTGTGAATTCGTCGATCTTATGATAATCATGTGTCTCCGCTGTTGGCGAAAAAGGAATGCAGTGGATCTTAAAGGAGATCAATGTCAATAAACTTTTGTTTTCAGTATTTAGGATACACAAAAGCGCGGCATAGATATGATTTGTTTATTTTCGCTCGTAGGTTCGTGTCTTTGCATTTCTGAAGAGCCTTGAACAGGTTACTCATTTCATTACCTCTAGTGTTCGACGCTTCTCGCTCGCGATACATGCTGAATTAGCGAAGGTTAGGAATTATAGCGAGTCAACACCACAATTGCATATCCAAACATTATCGATGCTAGAGCGCAAGAGAAAATGGTCCGTGTCAGTGAATTCATGCCCCCTCATTCTAGACAATATAAACAGGCCCCTCAACGAGACAAGCAAAACGTAGCCGAACGTGTCGCGCCAGATCATACGCCGTCTAGACGCAAAACGGCGGCGGCAATATTTCATAACTTTTGTTTTTTCTCCTCTCAGAAGGGAAAGAGAAACTACTGGTTGTAGAGTGCTCAGTAAATGCTTCTGTACAATGAGTCTTGCTATCTGTATCTAGGCCGGTGGGCGACAGGTACAGATTTAGTTGCGGAACTCTTTTGTTTCCTGTCAATTCGATCACACTAATGATTTGTTAGAACAAAATTAAAATTTTGCACTTACAGCATTGAGAAATGTTGAGCGATTAAATAATAACAAATGATTAACAAGTTAAAAGTATACTGAAAGTTGTAAATAAATCGTGAAAATTTTATCTGGCTTTTTTTCAATTGGCTGGGTTTGCGACGAGATATTTTAGGTCTCTTTGGGGGAGTTTACACGATGTGTTCGTCAGCATGACCTGTCGCAAGGAAAGTTCTTTAGTTGTAAGGCCTAGTTCACACGAGCGACATAACACCATAAACGACATTACCGTGTTTTAATATGGGGCTTTGTCTCACAAGGACTGGGAACTACCAAATTCACGAATTTGATTGGCTGAAATCGGTACTGACCGCGGTCGACCGGTAATGTTATGAAGTGAAAAACTTGCGAACTAAAATGCAAAATATTATCTCTGTAAGTACCGAAAAGTTGATGAGGAAAAAAAAGTAAAGAGGATCAGCAAATTTTGGAAGAAATAAATTCGGCTCATCGCCATTCGCAAGCAAAATGTCAGTTAGTACAAACCATGTCGTTATGTCGCTAGAATTAACTAACTGATTTCACAAGCTGACAACAGGTAGTATTACCAGCTGATACAGTCAAGGACACTTGCTTTCTCTGTCCCTCTCGGGTACCCTGAACGAGTTGCTTATTAGCTAGACCGCATTTCCGCAGGAAGTCGTTCTGATATACAACGCAGGCGTATCTTAGCGCGCATTTTGATTGGGCGAGCAACAACGGAGAAGGTTTGGGAGAGCGAAACAAATAGGCCATATCCGAATTACCTTTAGCCTCTTTTTCAAACCGAGTCTTGGTGCTCATCCTTTTATGTGAAAATGAGTTTAATTTGCATGTGAATGAAAACTCATTTCCATATGAAAGGATGAGCACTAAGACTCAGTTTGAAAAAGAGGCTTAAGGTAATTCAGAAATGGTCTATTCCCGTGGAGTAAGAATGACTCGTTCTCTCGTCCCAATCTTCTAGGTTTTGCGAAACCGAAATGGCCCCCAGAAACACAAACAAAAGTATCCATGGCCAGTGGTCGCCAGGTAGTGGAAAGAAAGACCAGAGTACCAGGAAGATGTGGTTATTAAAGGAGCTCGGTCACGTTTTTTAATTATTTTGGTCACGTACTAAACTTGATTTAATACCTTTAAATTGAATGATCGAAAACTGAAAATAGCACTTCACTAAGAAAAACACCGAAGAGGTAACAATAAACCATAGAGGATCAAGGATGATCAAGGATGAAAAAGATTGACACGAATTACAAACAGATGAACTTGAAAACTTTAGGTTTAACTTTTCAAGATGGAAAAACTTTGACGCAGTTCTTTAAACGATGGTAAACTAGCTGAAACCTGAACAAATTCCACACATTTCTCAGATCAATTTCCGTTCTTTTTCCAACCAGAGTTCTTTCAAAATCTCTAAAAAAATTACAGTTTAAGACCTGCACAAACACAACGTAAATTAATTTCTATAATTTTTTTATTGAATTCTCATTGCAGTTGCGTCTGGTAAGATCACAGGCCGTAGAAATTATCATGTCAATTTCGATTCACAACTTATTTGCGTGCCATTGTCTTGGTATTACTGGTCATCCATAAAATACATTTAAAAAATGAGCGCATTTATTTTTCCTGACATTAATTAACACCCATTGATACCAGGTACACCAGGATTAAAACTTTGAAATTTGTGACTTAAAAACAGTCTAACTTGAACAGTTTTTTTTTCAAGTAAGTTTTGGTATGATTGCACCATAGATCATGTTTGTGTGTGGCAGTATAAACGATTAGGATTTTTTGTTATATTTTATAAAAAATAGGTCATAGAATATAGTACCCCAATCGTTGTAGGTTGTGTGATGCAAATACTCAAAATGATTGATTCAACATTTCTTGTCCCACCCTAAATGGTGAAGGCAGGGTGCCTTAAAATAGAAATTTTCAGTAAGCTTCTTGATCTGAAGCCACGCAGTTTGATGCACTTATAGTAGGAGTACTTTATATAATCTGTATATAATCTCAGGTTTTTTTTTCAACCAAAACTTTTTCACAATGTGCAGTTCCATAAGAAATCCATACTCCCCCACAGAAGGGATTGAAATTTCCTGGGGGTGGGGGTTCTGTAAGACCAAAAAATTTAAAGAAATGTATGAAGCTTAATTGGAATTTCCAGAGGGGTGGGGGGTCTTGGTAAAAAAATCCTTTCTGTGGGGGAGGTATGGACGTTTTCTGGAATTACACAATAGCAGATGCTTCAGAATATGCTGTGATTACTTCTCCTCATTTATAAAGCTTGGATAACATAACAGTTGATTTGTGACGGCAGATACAGTACGTATGTACTTAATTGCTTACAGTATGACAAGATATGTATGACTAGTTTGTATCAGAGTCGACTGACACACATGTCAAGCTGGTCTTGTTCACGCAAGTGCATGAAATAAGACAACAGTCACTAACACGATACACTATGTTAGTTTAAATTTGACTTTGACTTGATTCCTTAGTTTTTCCTTGTGACGTAGCTGTTGGTTTCTTGACAGAACTGGATTGGTCGTTTGTGACTGTAGCTACAGCAGATGTGCTTGACGATACACCAGAAACGTTCAACTTGCTGTTATGTGTCACACCCTCTCCGCATTCCACTGCATCAGTGGCGTGATTTTCGGTGTCTTTTGATGATAGGTTGTCATGCAAGTGTACACCATTTGACAAATGTGACTTACACTCATGCTCACTTCCGTTAACGTGCCCTTTCACTTCCGGTGCATTACAAGGGCCTAAACTTGAATTGCTCTCAGAATTTGAATGAATCTTTTCAGCCAGGCTGCATACACTTCCTCTTTCTGTTAAACTTACTTCCGTTTCTTTGAAATCAAATAGTTGGTCGAGCTGGTCATTGACTTGATTTCGAGGCTCCTCATGCGTTACATCCCCCGTACCAGTCTCTAACGTTTTAGTGCAGGTAGGTTTTCGATGTTGTCTTTCATGTTCTCTGCATGGAAGGTGTTTGGTGAGACATATTCTCTGATTGAAAGTTTTGCTGCAAGTGTCACATTTGTAGGGCTTGTCATCTGAATGAATGTAGCTGTGCTCCTGTAAATGGTGTTTCCGTTTGAATGCTTTACCACAAACCTACAACGAATATGGTTTCGTTATCATCACAGATTAAAATCTGCTAAATCAGTTAAATGGCAATCATCATAGCCTGAATTTCAGCCATCTCCTCCTCAGGTTTTCGGGTAGTGACGTCACCGGACAGCATTATCGCCCAGTGCCTTCAGACGTCTCTCTCCCGAGACTTAGCGAGAGGAGGAGACGGCTGAAATTCAGGCTACAATCATCAGGACCCAGTAGACAAGTCTGTCGAGGGCAAGACCTAATATATCATGGTTTATTCAATTCAGTGAAGTGAATTTTTTGACACTGTCATTCGCAAGAACAGTGGTCAGCGTTACAGTGGTCAGTCCAATCAGGGAGACATAAAGGCAAGGGAAGCAAAGATGGCACTTTTATTCTCACAACATAAAGGTAGAGCTGGAGTGAATGTGGGCTCTACCTTACACTAAAGAGGAGGTATAGGGGGCTCCTAGACCCCACATCACTTCCCTTTATCTGTCCCTAAGGATACTTCTCTCCTCCCCTCCCCTCTCCCTTCATCCAACTGCATAATTGGTGCCCATGAATTTCCTGACAAAGTATTGGAGTTTTCCCAAGACATCACTAAAATTCAAACCACAAAACTAAATTTACTCATACAAATTTTCGCTCCGAATGGGTTCTTGTTTTTGTGATAGACAACGCTTGAATTTCTAAGTTTTTGCATGACGTGGCATTTGCCTGGAGTGGAACACATTACAGCTGTCAGCTGAGTTATGCACTGTTGCTTAAATGATATGCCAAATAACTGCTACACTGCTGAATACCATCTAGATACTTTGTCGTAATCTTAATTGCAGATGACAAAATGAACATTACAAAGGAAGCTAACTCAGAAAGTTTGCAGGGAAATGACAAAAGAGATACTCAGTCCATTCCAGGTTAGCCAGCAAACACACTGACAGTGATACAGTGCAGCTGTCAGGCCATAACTAGAAACGCCTGTTGCTGCTGTGTATGGGTCCTTCATAGGTCTTCAGCAAAAAGCCTTTATGGCCTGACAGTGAAATAACTAGGATTGTTGTAAACTTTCCAACACATTTAATTACTCTCTGAAATGTTAAATGGAAAGCCAGATGCATATGTTATGAGAATCAAACCACTGATCACTGTCTGAACATTGTTGTTATACGTTGCTGCCACTGAAATACAATGTACCTTTTATTGATTGTAACAAGGCTGTGGTCCTAGAAAAATTACAAGGAGTCCAAAAGTTCCTAACCATGAAATCCTTGGTGCCCAGCAGCTTGTATGTAAAGAATAAGTTTTCCAATCACCCAAAGGCAAAAGTTAATCAACTGTGACACCTGGGTGCTTCCAGAGCAAAGCCCTTGACATCTCTCAAAACAAGAACCTAAAGTCAAATAATACTATTGTACTGCAGTTTAGAGAGAGCTAATCGTCATCTTCTTTGTGATGTTTCAGATGAGAAACCCTTTAAATGTTTTGCAGTGTGAATCATCATTCAGGAAAGGCAGTGGCCTTAAACAACATGTGACAAGACAGCATTCTCAGAATACGCAACAAAAATCAACCCCAGCCCAGAACAACCAATCCAGTAAGAAGAACACCTCTGCTAACGACAGGCCTTATGCATGTCAGGTAACACCCACAACCTCTCCTGACAGAAAATCAATATCAGTTAAAACACTTCTCAATCCTCACCTCAATTGCTGGTTTTTAGTGTCACGTCATATCAAAATAAAAATCAAAAACACAATAGATTAAGGCCAGAATTCGGGAAAGAAAGAAGGCAAATATGCAAAGACTCTTGCGAAGATTCAGGCAAAGCAATTTTCCTTAAGCAAGATATGTGGAGAAATGATCTGTTCTGATAACCAAATTCCCCGGAATAAGTCACTTTCTTAACCAGCATGACAGCTCTTTCGGCCATCAGGCAAATGCCACGTCATGCAAAAACTTAGAAATTCAAGCGTTGTCTATCACAAAAACAAGAACCCATTCGGAGCGAAAATTTGTATGAGTAAATTTAGTTTTGTGGTTTGAATTTTAGTGATGTCTTGTGAAAACTCCAATACTTTGTCAGGAAATTCATGGTCACCAATTTATGCAGTTGGATGAAGGGAGAGGGGAGGGGAGGAGAGAAGTATCCTTAGGGACAGATAAAGGGAAGTGATGTGGGGTCTAGGAGCCCCCTTATACCTCCTCTTTAGTGTAAGGTAGAGCCCACATTCACTCCAGCTCTACCTTTATGTTGTGAGAATAAAAGTGCCCATCTTTGCTTCCCTTGCCTTTATGTCTCCCTGATTGGACTGACCACTGTACGCTGACCACTGTTCTTGCTGAATGACAGTGTCAAAAAATTCACTTCACTGAATTGAATAAACCATGATATATTAGGTCTTGCCCTCGACAGACTTGTCTACTGGGTCCTGATGATTGTAGCCTGAATTTCAGCCGTCTCCTCCTCTCGCTAAGTCTCGGGAGAGAGACGTCTGAAGGCACTGGGCGATAATGCTGTCCGGTGACGTCACTACCCGAAAACCTGAGGAGGAGATGGCTGAAATTCAGGCTATGATGATTGCCATTTAACTGATTTAGCAGATTTTAATCTGTGATGATAACGAAACCATATTCGTTGTAGGTTTGTGGTAAAGCATTCAAACGGAAACACCATTTACAGGAGCACAGCTACATTCATTCAGATGACAAGCCCTACAAATGTGACACTTGCAGCAAAACTTTCAATCAGAGAATATGTCTCACCAAACACCTTCCATGCAGAGAACATGAAAGACAACATCGAAAACCTACCTGCACTAAAACGTTAGAGACTGGTACGGGGGATGTAACGCATGAGGAGCCTCGAAATCAAGTCAATGACCAGCTCGACCAACTATTTGATTTCAAAGAAACGGAAGTAAGTTTAACAGAAAGAGGAAGTGTATGCAGCCTGGCTGAAAAGATTCATTCAAATTCTGAGAGCAATTCAAGTTTAGGCCCTTGTAATGCACCGGAAGTGAAAGGGCACGTTAACGGAAGTGAGCATGAGTGTAAGTCACATTTGTCAAATGGTGTACACTTGCATGACAACCTATCATCAAAAGACACCGAAAATCACGCCACTGATGCAGTGGAATGCGGAGAGGGTGTGACACATAACAGCAAGTTGAACGTTTCTGGTGTATCGTCAAGCACATCTGCTGTAGCTACAGTCACAAACGACCAATCCAGTTCTGTCAAGAAACCAACAGCTACGTCACAAGGAAAAACTAAGGAATCAAGTCAAAGTCAAATTTAAACTAACATAGTGTATCGTGTTAGTGACTGTAGCTACAGCAGATGTGCTTGACGATACACCAGAAACGTTCAACTTGCTGTTATGTGTCACACCCTCTCCGCATTCCACTGCATCAGTGGCGTGATTTTCGGTGTCTTTTGATGATAGGTTGTCATGCAAGTGTACACCATTTGACAAATGTGACTTACACTCATGCTCACTTCCGTTAACGTGCCCTTTCACTTCCGGTGCATTACAAGGGCCTAAACTTGAATTGCTCTCAGAATTTGAATGAATCTTTTCAGCCAGGCTGCATACACTTCCTCTTTCTGTTAAACTTACTTCCGTTTCTTTGAAATCAAATAGTTGGTCGAGCTGGTCATTGACTTGATTTCGAGGCTCCTCATGCGTTACATCCCCCGTACCAGTCTCTAACGTTTTAGTGCAGGTAGGTTTTCGATGTTGTCTTTCATGTTCTCTGCATGGAAGGTGTTTGGTGAGACATATTCTCTGATTGAAAGTTTTGCTGCAAGTGTCACATTTGTAGGGCTTGTCATCTGAATGAATGTAGCTGTGCTCCTGTAAATGGTGTTTCCGTTTGAATGCTTTACCACAAACCTACAACGAATATGGTTTCGTTATCATCACAGATTAAAATCTGCTAAATCAGTTAAATGGCAATCATCATAGCCTGAATTTCAGCCATCTCCTCCTCAGGTTTTCGGGTAGTGACGTCACCGGACAGCATTATCGCCCAGTGCCTTCAGACGTCTCTCTCCCGAGACTTAGCGAGAGGAGGAGACGGCTGAAATTCAGGCTACAATCATCAGGACCCAGTAGACAAGTCTGTCGAGGGCAAGACCTAATATATCATGGTTTATTCAATTCAGTGAAGTGAATTTTTTGACACTGTCATTCAGCAAGAACAGTGGTCAGCGTACAGTGGTCAGTCCAATCAGGGAGACATAAAGGCAAGGGAAGCAAAGATGGGCACTTTTATTCTCACAACATAAAGGTAGAGCTGGAGTGAATGTGGGCTCTACCTTACACTAAAGAGGAGGTATAAGGGGGCTCCTAGACCCCACATCACTTCCCTTTATCTGTCCCTAAGGATACTTCTCTCCTCCCCTCCCCTCTCCCTTCATCCAACTGCATAAATTGGTGACCATGAATTTCCTGACAAAGTATTGGAGTTTTCACAAGACATCACTAAAATTCAAACCACAAAACTAAATTTACTCATACAAATTTTCGCTCCGAATGGGTTCTTGTTTTTGTGATAGACAACGCTTGAATTTCTAAGTTTTTGCATGACGTGGCATTTGCCTGATGGCCGAAAGAGCTGTCATGCTGGTTAAGAAAGTGACTTATTCCGGGGAATTTGGTTATCAGAACAGATCATTTCTCCACATATCTTGCTTAAGGAAAATTGCTTTGCCTGAATCTTCGCAAGAGTCTTTGCATATTTGCCTTCTTTCTTTTCCCGAATTCTGGCCTTAATCTATTGTGTTTTTGATTTTTATTTTGATATGACGTGACACTAAAAACCAGCAATTGAGGTGAGGATTGAGAAGTGTTTTAACTGATATTGATTTTCTGTCAGGAGAGGTTGTGGGTGTTACCTGACATGCATAAGGCCTGTCGTTAGCAGAGGTGTTCTTCTTACTGGATTGGTTGTTCTGGGCTGGGGTTGATTTTTGTTGCGTATTCTGAGAATGCTGTCTTGTCACATGTTGTTTAAGGCCACTGCCTTTCCTGAATGATGATTCACACTGCAAACATTTAAAGGGTTTCTCATCTGAAACATCACAAAGAAGATGACGATTAGCTCTCTCTAAACTGCAGTACAATAGTATTATTTGACTTTAGGTTCTTGTTTGAGAGATGTCAAGGGCTTTGCTCTGGAAGCACCCAGGTGTCACAGTTGATTAACTTTTGCCTTTGGGTGATTGGAAAACTTATTCTTTACATACAAGCTGCTGGGCACCAAGGATTTCATGGTTAGGAACTTTTGGACTCCTTGTAATTTTTCTAGGACCACAGCCTTGTTACAATCAATAAAAGGTACATTGTATTTCAGTGGCAGCAACGTATAACAACAATGTTCAGACAGTGATCAGTGGTTTGATTCTCATAATACGCAACAAAAATCAACCCCAGCCCAGAACAACCAATCCAGTAAGAAGAACACCTCTGCTAACGACAGGCCTTATGCATGTCAGGTAACACCCACAACCTCTCCTGACAGAAAATCAATATCAGTTAAAACACTTCTCAATCCTCACCTCAATTGCTGGTTTTTAGTGTCACGTCATATCAAAATAAAAATCAAAAACACAATAGATTAAGGCCAGAATTCGGGAAAAGAAAGAAGGCAAATATGCAAAGACTCTTGCGAAGATTCAGGCAAAGCAATTTTCCTTAAGCAAGATATGTGGAGAAATGATCTGTTCTGATAACCAAATTCCCCGGAATAAGTCACTTTCTTAACCAGCATGACAGCTCTTTCGGCCATCAGGCAAATGCCACGTCATGCAAAAACTTAGAAATTCAAGCGTTGTCTATCACAAAAACAAGAACCCATTCGGAGCGAAAATTTGTATGAGTAAATTTAGTTTTGTGGTTTGAATTTTAGTGATGTCTTGTGAAAACTCCAATACTTTGTCAGGAAATTCATGGTCACCAATTTTATGCAGTTGGATGAAGGGAGAGGGGAGGGGAGGAGAGAAGTATCCTTAGGGACAGATAAAGGGAAGTGATGTGGGGTCTAGGAGCCCCCTTATACCTCCTCTTTAGTGTAAGGTAGAGCCCACATTCACTCCAGCTCTACCTTTATGTTGTGAGAATAAAAGTGCCCATCTTTGCTTCCCTTGCCTTTATGTCTCCCTGATTGGACTGACCACTGTACGCTGACCACTGTTCTTGCTGAATGACAGTGTCAAAAAATTCACTTCACTGAATTGAATAAACCATGATATATTAGGTCTTGCCCTCGACAGACTTGTCTACTGGGTCCTGATGATTGTAGCCTGAATTTCAGCCGTCTCCTCCTCTCGCTAAGTCTCGGGAGAGAGACGTCTGAAGGCACTGGGCGATAATGCTGTCCGGTGACGTCACTACCCGAAAACCTGAGGAGGAGATGGCTGAAATTCAGGCTATGATGATTGCCATTTAACTGATTTAGCAGATTTTAATCTGTGATGATAACGAAACCATATTCGTTGTAGGTTTGTGGTAAAGCATTCAAACGGAAACACCATTTACAGGAGCACAGCTACATTCATTCAGATGACAAGCCCTACAAATGTGACACTTGCAGCAAAACTTTCAATCAGAGAATATGTCTCACCAAACACCTTCCATGCAGAGAACATGAAAGACAACATCGAAAACCTACCTGCACTAAAACGTTAGAGACTGGTACGGGGGATGTAACGCATGAGGAGCCTCGAAATCAAGTCAATGACCAGCTCGACCAACTATTTGATTTCAAAGAAACGGAAGTAAGTTTAACAGAAAGAGGAAGTGTATGCAGCCTGGCTGAAAAGATTCATTCAAATTCTGAGAGCAATTCAAGTTTAGGCCCTTGTAATGCACCGGAAGTGAAAGGGCACGTTAACGGAAGTGAGCATGAGTGTAAGTCACATTTGTCAAATGGTGTACACTTGCATGACAACCTATCATCAAAAGACACCGAAAATCACGCCACTGATGCAGTGGAATGCGGAGAGGGTGTGACACATAACAGCAAGTTGAACGTTTCTGGTGTATCGTCAAGCACATCTGCTGTAGCTACAGTCACTAACACGATACACTATGTTAGTTTAAATTTGACTTTGACTTGATTCCTTAGTTTTTCCTTGTGACGTAGCTGTTGGTTTCTTGACAGAACTGGATTGGTCGTTTGTGACTGTAGCTACAGCAGATGTGCTTGACGATACACCAGAAACGTTCAACTTGCTGTTATGTGTCACACCCTCTCCGCATTCCACTGCATCAGTGGCGTGATTTTCGGTGTCTTTTGATGATAGGTTGTCATGCAAGTGTACACCATTTGACAAATGTGACTTACACTCATGCTCACTTCCGTTAACGTGCCCTTTCACTTCCGGTGCATTACAAGGGCCTAAACTTGAATTGCTCTCAGAATTTGAATGAATCTTTTCAGCCAGGCTGCATACACTTCCTCTTTCTGTTAAACTTACTTCCGTTTCTTTGAAATCAAATAGTTGGTCGAGCTGGTCATTGACTTGATTTCGAGGCTCCTCATGCGTTACATCCCCCGTACCAGTCTCTAACGTTTTAGTGCAGGTAGGTTTTCGATGTTGTCTTTCATGTTCTCTGCATGGAAGGTGTTTGGTGAGACATATTCTCTGATTGAAAGTTTTGCTGCAAGTGTCACATTTGTAGGGCTTGTCATCTGAATGAATGTAGCTGTGCTCCTGTAAATGGTGTTTCCGTTTGAATGCTTTACCACAAACCTACAACGAATATGGTTTCGTTATCATCACAGATTAAAATCTGCTAAATCAGTTAAATGGCAATCATCATAGCCTGAATTTCAGCCATCTCCTCCTCAGGTTTTCGGGTAGTGACGTCACCGGACAGCATTATCGCCCAGTGCCTTCAGACGTCTCTCTCCCGAGACTTAGCGAGAGGAGGAGACGGCTGAAATTCAGGCTACAATCATCAGGACCCAGTAGACAAGTCTGTCGAGGGCAAGACCTAATATATCATGGTTTATTCAATTCAGTGAAGTGAATTTTTTGACACTGTCATTCAGCAAGAACAGTGGTCAGCGTACAGTGGTCAGTCCAATCAGGGAGACATAAAGGCAAGGGAAGCAAAGATGGGCACTTTTATTCTCACAACATAAAGGTAGAGCTGGAGTGAATGTGGGCTCTACCTTACACTAAAGAGGAGGTATAAGGGGGCTCCTAGACCCCACATCACTTCCCTTTATCTGTCCCTAAGGATACTTCTCTCCTCCCCTCCCCTCTCCCTTCATCCAACTGCATAAATTGGTGACCATGAATTTCCTGACAAAGTATTGGAGTTTTCACAAGACATCACTAAAATTCAAACCACAAAACTAAATTTACTCATACAAATTTTCGCTCCGAATGGGTTCTTGTTTTTGTGATAGACAACGCTTGAATTTCTAAGTTTTTGCATGACGTGGCATTTGCCTGATGGCCGAAAGAGCTGTCATGCTGGTTAAGAAAGTGACTTATTCCGGGGAATTTGGTTATCAGAACAGATCATTTCTCCACATATCTTGCTTAAGGAAAATTGCTTTGCCTGAATCTTCGCAAGAGTCTTTGCATATTTGCCTTCTTTCTTTTCCCGAATTCTGGCCTTAATCTATTGTGTTTTTGATTTTATTTTGATATGACGTGACACTAAAAACCAGCAATTGAGGTGAGGATTGAGAAGTGTTTTAACTGATATTGATTTTCTGTCAGGAGAGGTTGTGGGTGTTACCTGACATGCATAAGGCCTGTCGTTAGCAGAGGTGTTCTTCTTACTGGATTGGTTGTTCTGGGCTGGGGTTGATTTTTGTTGCGTATTCTGAGAATGCTGTCTTGTCACATGTTGTTTAAGGCCACTGCCTTTCCTGAATGATGATTCACACTGCAAACATTTAAAGGGTTTCTCATCTGAAACATCACAAAGAAGATGACGATTAGCTCTCTCTAAACTGCAGTACAATAGTATTATTTGACTTTAGGTTCTTGTTTTGAGAGATGTCAAGGGCTTTGCTCTGGAAGCACCCAGGTGTCACAGTTGATTAACTTTTGCCTTTGGGTGATTGGAAAACTTATTCTTTACATACAAGCTGCTGGGCACCAAGGATTTCATGGTTAGGAACTTTTGGACTCCTTGTAATTTTTCTAGGACCACAGCCTTGTTACAATCAATAAAAGGTACATTGTATTTCAGTGGCAGCAACGTATAACAACAATGTTCAGACAGTGATCAGTGGTTTGATTCTCATAACATATGCATCTGGCTTTCCATTTAACATTTCAGAGAGTAATTAAATGTGTTGGAAAGTTTACAACAATCCTAGTTATTTCACTGTCAGGCCATAAAGGCTTTTTGCTGAAGACCTATGAAGGACCCATACACAGCAGCAACAGGCGTTTCTAGTTATGGCCTGACAGCTGCACTGTATCACTGTCAGTGTGTTTGCTGGCTAACCTGGAATGGACTGAGTATCTCTTTTGTCATTTCCCTGCAAACTTTCTGAGTTAGCTTCCTTTGTAATGTTCATTTTGTCATCTGCAATTAAGATTACGACAAAGTATCTAGATGGTATTCAGCAGTGTAGCAGTTATTTGGCATATCATTTAAGCAACAGTGCATAACTCAGCTGACAGCTGTAATGTGTTCCACGCACCTAAATGGTGAACAGCCTTCATATGATCGATGAGCTGCTCTTTCTCCACAAACATAACAGCGCACAAACAACACTTCCGCAGACCCACTAAATTACCAACATGGATTAAGG
>JAHPZR010035743.1:0-28011 GCA_019787425.1 Platygyra sinensis
AAGAAGGCAAATATGCAAAGACTCTTGCGAAGATTCAGGCAAAGCAATTTTCCTTAAGCAAGATATGTGGAGAAATGATCTGTTCTGATAACCAAATTCCCCGAATAAGTCACTTTCTTAACCAGCATGACAGCTCTTTCGGCCATCAGGCAAATGCCACGTCATGCAAAAACTTAGAAATTCAAGCGTTGTCTATCACAAAAACAAGAACCCATTCGGAGCGAAAATTTGTATGAGTAAATTTAGTTTTGTGGTTTGAATTTTAGTGATGTCTTGTGAAAACTCCAATACTTTGTCAGGAAATTCATGGTCACCAATTTATGCAGTTGGATGAAGGGAGAGGGGAGGGGAGGAGAGAAGTATCCTTAGGGACAGATAAAGGGAAGTGATGTGGGGTCTAGGAGCCCCCTTATACCTCCTCTTTAGTGTAAGGTAGAGCCCACATTCACTCCAGCTCTACCTTTATGTTGTGAGAATAAAAGTGCCCATCTTTGCTTCCCTTGCCTTTATGTCTCCCTGATTGGACTGACCACTGTACGCTGACCACTGTTCTTGCTGAATGACAGTGCCACTTCACTGAATTGAATAAACCATGATATATTAGGTCTTGCCCTCGACAGACTTGTCCACTGGGCCCTGATGATTGTAGCCTGAATTTCAGCCGTCTCCTCCTCTCACTAAGTCTCGGGAGAGAGACGTCTGAAGGCACTGGGCGATAATGCTGTCCGGTGACGTCACTACCCGAAAACCTGAGGAGGAGATGGCTGAAATTCAGGCTATGATGATTGCCATTTAACTGATTTAGCAGATTTTAATCTGTGATGATAACGAAACCATATTCGTTGTAGGTTTGTGGTAAAGCATTCAAACGGAAACACCATTTACAGGAGCACAGCTACATTCATTCAGATGACAAGCCCTACAAATGTGACACTTGCAGCAAAACTTTCAATCAGAGAATATGTCTCACCAAACACCTTCCATGCAGAGAACATGAAAGACAACATCGAAAACCTACCTGCACTAAAACGTTAGAGACTGGTACGGGGGATGTAACGCATGAGGAGCCTCGAAATCAAGTCAACGACCAGCTCGACCAACTATTTGATTTCAAAGAAACGGAAGTAAGTTTAACAGAAAGAGGAAGTGTATGCAGCCTGGCTGAAAAGATTCATTCAAATTCTGAGAGCAATTCAAGTTTAGGCCCTTGTAATGCACCGGAAGTGAAAGGGCACGTTAACGGAAGTGAGCATGAGTGTAAGTCACATTTGTCAAATGGTGTACACTTGCATGACAACCTATCATCAAAAGACACCGAAAATCACGCCACTGATGCAGTGGAATGCGAAGAGGGTGTGACACATAACAGCAAGTTGAACGTTTCTGGTGTATCGTCAAGCACATCTGCTGTAGCTACAGTCACAAACGACCAATCCAGTTCTGTCAAGAAACCAACAGCTACGTCACAAGGAAAAACTAAGGAATCAAGTCAAAGTCAAATTTAAACTAACATAGTGTATCGTGTTAGTGACTGTTGTCTTATTTCATGCACTTGCGTGAACAAGACCAGCTTGACATGTGTGTCAGTCGACTCTGATACAAACTAGTCATACATATCTTGTCATACTGTAAGCAATTAAGTACATACGTACTGTATCTGCCGTCACAAATCAACTGTTATGTTATCCAAGCTTTATAAATGAGGAGAAGTAATCACAGCATATTCTGAAGCATCTGCTATTGTGTAATTCCAGAAAACGTCCATACCTCCCCCACAGAAAGGATTTTTTTACCAAGACCCCCCACCCCTCTGGAAATTCCAATTAAGCTTCATACATTTCTTTAAATTTTTTGGTCTTACAGAACCCCCACCCCCCAGGAAATTTCAATCCCTTCTGTGGGGGAGTATGGATTTCTTATGGAACTGCACATTGTGAAAAAGTTTTGGTTGAAAAAAAAACCTGAGATTATATACAGATTATATAAAGTACTCCTACTATAAGTGCATCAAACTGCGTGACTTCAGATCAAGAAGCTTACTGAAAATTTCTATTTTAAGGCACCCTGCCTTCACCATTTAGGGTGGGACAAGAAATGTTGAATCAATCATTTTGAGTATTTGCATCACACAACCTACAACGATTGGGGTACTATATTCTATGACCTATTTTTTATAAAATATAACAAAAAATCCTAATCGTTTATACTGCCACACACAAACATGATCTATGGTGCAATCATACCAAAACTTACTTGAAAAAAAAACTGTTCAAGTTAGACTGTTTTTAAGTCACAAATTTCAAAGTTTTAATCCTGGTGTACCTGGTATCAATGGGTGTTAATTAATGTCAGGAAAAATAAATGCGCTCATTTTTTAAATGTATTTTATGGATGACCAGTAATACCAAGACAATGGCACGCAAATAAGTTGTGAATCGAAATTGACATGATAATTTCTACGGCCTGTGATCTTACCAGACGCAACTGCAATGAGAATTCAATAAAAAAATTATAGAAATTAATTTACGTTGTGTTTGTGCAGGTCTTAAACTGTAATTTTTTTAGGGATTTTGAAAGAACTCTGGTTGGAAAAAGAACGGAAATTGATCTGAGAAATGTGTGGAATTTGTTCAGGTTTCAGCTAGTTTACCATCGTTTAAAGAACTGCGTCAAAGTTTTTCCATCTTGAAAAGTTAAACCTAAAGTTTTCAAGTTCATCTGTTTGTAATTCGTGTCAATCTTTTTCATCCTTGATCATCCTTGATCCTCTATGGTTTATTGTTACCTCTTCGGTGTTTTTCTTAGTGAAGTGCTATTTTCAGTTTTCGATCATTCAATTTAAAGGTAATCAAGTTTAGTACGTGACCAAAATAATTAAAAAACGTGACCGAGCTCCTTTAATAACCACATCTTCCTGGTACTCTGGTCTTTCTTTCCACTACCTGGCGACCACTGGCCATGGATACTTTTGTTTGTGTTTCTGGGGGCCATTTCGGTTTCGCAAAACCTAGAAGATTGGGACGAGAGAACGAGTCATTCTTACTCCACGGGAATAGACCATTTCTGAATTACCTTAAGCCTCTTTTTCAAACTGAGTCTTGGTGCTCATCCTTTCATATGGAAATGAGTTTTCATTCACATGCAAATTAAACTCATTTTCATATGAAAGGATGAGCACCAAGACTCGGTTTGAAACAGAGGCTAAAGGTAATCTCGGAAATGGCCTAATGTTTCGCTCTCCCCAAACCTTCTCCGTTGTTGCTCGCCCAATCAAAATGTGCGCTAAGATACGCCTGCGTTGTATATCAGAACGACTTACTGCAGGAATGCGGTCTAGCTAATAAGCAACTCGTTCAGGGTACCCGAGAGGGACAGAGAAAGCTAGTGTCCTTGACTGTATCAGCTGGTAATACTACCTGTTGTCAGCTTGTGAAATCAGTGAGTTAATTCTAGCGACATAACGACATGGTTTGTACTAACTGGCATTTTGCTTGCGAATGGCGATGAGCCGAATTTATTTCTTCCAAAATTTGCTGATCCTCTTTACTTTTTTTTCCTCATCAACTTTTCGGCACTTACAGAGATAATATTTTGCATTTTAGTTCGCAAGTTTTTCACTTCATAACATTACCGGTCGACCGCGGTCAGTACCGATTTCAGCCAATCAAATTCGTGAATTTGGTAGTTCCCAGTCCTTGTGAGACAAAGCCCCATATTAAAACACGGTAATGTCGTTTATGGCGTTATGTCGCTCGTGTGAACTAGGCCTTACAACTAAAGAACTTTCCTTGCGACAGGTCATGCTGACGAACACATCGTGTAAACTCCCCCAAAGAGACCTAAAATATCTCGTCGCAAACCCAACCAATTGAAAATAAGCCAGATAAAATTTTCACGATTTATTTACAACTTTCAGTATACTTTTAACTTGTTAATCATTTGTTATTATTTAATCGCTCAACATTTCTCAATGCTGTATGTGCAAAATTTTAATTTTGTTCTAACAAATCATTAGTGTGATCGAATTGACAGGAAACAAAAGAGTTCCGCAACTAAACCTGTACCTGTCGCCCACCAGCCTAGATACAGATAGCAAGACTCATTGTACAGAAGCATTTACTGAGCACTCTACAACCAGTAGTTTCTCTTTCCCTTCTGAGAGGAGGAAAAACAAAAGTTAAGAAATATTGCCGCCGCCGTTTTGCGTCTAGACGGCGTATGATCTGGCGCGACACGTTCTACGTTTTGCTTGTCTCGTTGAGGGGCCTGTTTATATTGTCTAGAATGAGGGGGCATGAATTCACTGACAAGGACCATTTTCTCTTGCGCTCTAGCATCGATAATGTTTGGATATGCAATTGTGGTGTTGACTCGCTATAATTCCTAACCTTCGCTAATTCAGCGTGTATCGCGAGCGAGAAGCGTCGAACACTAGAGGTAATGAAATGAGTAACCTGTTCAAGGTTCTTCAGAAAAAGACACGAACCTACGAGCGAAAATAAACAAATCATATCCGGCTATGCCACGCTTTGTGTATCCTAAATACTGAAAAAAAAATTTATTGACATTGATCTCCTTTAAGATCCACTGCATTCCTTTTTCGCCAACAGCGGAGACACATGATTATCATAAGATCGACGAATTCACACAGCGTCAACAGACTGCAGCCAAGGAACAATCCCATGTTGCCTCCAACATCCGCTGAAACAGAAAGCAAATGGAACATTGAACTTAAGAAATTTTTCTCTCCCTCCCACCAACCAATACCCGCTTCCCCTCTTTGCTGGAGGACTCGAATAATTGAAATCTTTTTTCTTCGCCTGAGTGCCGGCTTGTTGGTACATTAAAGGACTAAGCCTCACCCTGGGGACAACCTTAGAACCGGAGGGCCAATTTTCATTTACATTCCCCGACGCCACCAGTTTGAAGTACCTCTAGATCTACCACTGAATCTATCTCCTGTGTAGAAGTTATTCTCCCTAAAGTCTTTGCGAATGAAAGCGAAATCAAGACATTCGAAATGAAGCCATTGTAATATGAAGTGCCATTGACGAAACAACGTTAATTCAAGTATCAACAAGTACATTTACCACTAGGGGTTTTATGATCTTCACTGGACCAGATCATAAACTCGAATGTCTTTCAGGTGTTATCTCTGTTTTTTTGCAACTACTTCCAAGCTGGTAATACTTACATCCAAAATCATTAAGGTCGTATGCTGGTTTTTCTTCTGTTATTTCTGTGTCCAGAGTCTCGTAGTAAATATGAACTTGTACCATTCTTTGCCTAATGTAAAGAGACAAAAAATAGCTGTAGATACCATTCAAATAAATGCAGTGAATATGAATTCAGTATATTGGCTATAAAGGCCGTTACGTTCCCGTGAATAGGGAGTTTAAAGGGAGTTTTAGCAATGAAGACGGCGACGGCGGGGACGAAGGCTTGCAAAAAAGTATTTATATTTTACCTTTGAATGTCGCAGCTTTTTAAATCTGTTCAGTAGGTCTGTCGGTCTAAAAACTTGCTCAGGCTAAACATGCACCGACAGCGTTTAATTCGAAAAGAAGATACGAAAAATTACCCATTGCGGTTCGCGTTCTCCAAAATACGTAGAACTTGGTCATTTCACGTTGTTTTTAAAATTTGTAGAGGACGGCAAAAAATCTTTGTACATTTCTTTGCCGTCCTCTGCAAAACAGTAACGTGAAATGAGCAATTCTGCGTTGTCTGAAGAACGTGAACTACGACGGCTATTTTCTTAAGTTCTTTTTCAAATTTATTGCGGTGTCCCAGAATCAGTTACGCGATAGCTTTAGCAGTGACAAACAAAGTAAATGACTTAAGAGTATCCCGAGATACGTAGTCAATAAATTCATTTCTTAATCGACGTCGTCTTGGGCGTCGCCGTAGTAGCTTCTTAAGGGCCGATTTACACAGTACGACTTTGACGCTTTCGACAAGCTTACGACAGGCCTACGATATGACTTGGGACCACGCCTACGACATTTTCACTTACGAAATTAGATATGCAAAAGTTTGCACCGGGATTTACGGAGCGAAAAAGTTCTAACAAACGTAATAAAATATTTTAGCTGTCCTAATAAGATAAGATAAGAACTTTATTTAGTCCTGCGCTTTGAAAAAACTTTCTAACGAGATGTTTTTCGCTTTAATCCGTTCCGTACTTTTCGGGAAACGACTTCATGTGAACCAGTCAACAACAACTTCGTCCGCCATTTTGACGGAAGAAAACTTCTCCTTCGTCCCCTACTGAGTAGAAATTTGTCAAAGAATACGTATATGTTCTATAGACTTCAGCTACGATTGTCGCAGCGTTTTAAAACATGTTTTAAAATCCTACGACAATTTTTTTGACGTACACAACAGTCGTAAGCGAGTTGTAGGTTTGATTTACACGAAACAATTCATGTCGTTGGCCTGTCGTAAACTTGTCGTATGCGACAAAGTCGTACCGTGTAAATCGGCCCAAACTCCCATTACTGTTGACGTGTGACATGTATGGTTGGAAAATTCTTGTGAGCCTGCGTAGAACATGATAATGAGACTCATTACCGTCTTTACTCGAATAAGTACCTCAAGGAGTAACCGCTCTCGAATAAGCAGCCCACTCCTGAACAAGCAAAACTAGCGCTTATTCGAAGTGCTTAAGACCTCATGCCAGAGGGAAAGTGAAGAAGGCGTCCCCGAAAGATCATGTGCCGGCGAACGGTGGAGAAAGAACTATAAGCAGATGGAAAATACCCGAGCAGTAAAGTCGTCACAAAGAACCAGCAGATGTGGAAGGATTACGTTGCTCGGCCTACACGCCAAAGTGAGTGAGTACGTTGGGCCCTTATACAGCTATTTGACTTCGACTGGGAGAAAGAAGTTGACATTTAAATTTTGAAATGAGCTTCGGTTGTTGTTGCTATCATTTTTAGTCTGGAAGGGAAAAAATAGGTTATTGAAAAGGATCTTTTATTCAAAAGTGCTTCTTAATGAGTTTTGCTTAATGAGTGTCACAAATTCTTTCTGCATTAAGATATCAAAACATTTAAGAAACGCCGCGGTGTTTTTTCGAGTGGCCATGGTGTGGCTTGATAGCAACGACCCGCCGGGAAATATCTTAAGCTGTTTGTTCCGTGAAAAAGTTAAACCTCTGGCCACGTCACCTTTAGGTGAACTGTGAGTTTTCGTTTTGAAATCAACCATACTCTCTGCCGTGATTATCTTCCTTCCCCCTCCCCCAACCTGGGAGGACTCCCATTCAAAAAGAACGAGAGTGTTTATCGTACCAAAAAGGGCTAAAAGAAGCAATTTGGTACATCTTAGGATATTCAGCCTCAAAACGTCCCCAGCGCGCGTAGGCTTTTGCTACACATTTCAGGGTATCAAGCCGAAATATTATGATAGGAGATAAAACTAGTTTTCACCCCTAACTGCCCTAACAGGTACCAATTCTAAAACAACACATTATCTCCTATCATAAAACAGAATCTTGGTACCTCGGAGGGATTCCTTCCTAAATTTTCATCGACCACACCCCGTAATGTATTGTTTAGATGGGAGTTTCCCTTCCCCCTCCCGGCGAGCTCTTCCCTGGGCGGTTGCGTACGAACGGAGGCACATTTATCTTTATTACCTGATGTAGTTTTGGTACTCGGTGACTTTGTCGGTGTCATTCGATGACAAGTTAAACAAAGGAAATACTGTGTCCCACAGATGATTTGACGGGGCGTATGCCATGGAGGCCTGGACACGATAGGTAACCTTTGTACATGGCACCGGGCAGTCACAGTTGCTGGGGTTAAAATTACCTGAAGTTGAAAACAAAAGTGTCAGCATCATCGGTAACAAGTGACCGCTTTTGCATCAAATTAGTTAAAGTTTTTCACTCACTGAATATTGGGAAGACGCATTTGAAGATCTCTTTTGCGGTGCAGAATCTAGTTTTGTTAACACCTGTTGGAATACCAAAACTCAGTTAATTAAAAAATGGGACTTCAGCCTTCTTCAACTTATAGAACAGTAACTGTCGATTCAACAAATTGACGTCAGTTTTTCATGTGTCTGTCTTGTTATTGATCATGAATTTCGTCATAACATTGTCAAAGTAGCTGTGGATCCACGAGGCGATGGCCGAGTGGATCCGCAGACTACGTTGACAATGCTATGACGAAATCCATTGTTCTTTACGATAACAAACTGTCAAATTGTCCGATCTCGCTCGTTGCCACATTGCATAAATTATAAATTCATGTGTCTGTTCGCTTATTGACGATAAAATTAGCCAATGAGCACGCGAGAATTTGAATAGTATTAGTGGTGTTAGTAGTTTGGTGTTGTTGTGTAGTGCATATCTTAGCCGTGGAGTTTATGTAGTGTTTTGCGTACGGGAAAAATTTAGCTCACAAAAAAACATTCGAAACAAAAAAAAGAAAGCTCTTCATATAGAGTTGCGCTGCAACTGAGAACAGTATTCCACGTTTTTGAATTTAACTTTCCAATTCCGAAAGTTTGAATCGTGCTTGTGTTAAGCGTGGTGACGTGAGTTAGACAGATCCCCGATTATTTCCTGCTACTCGTATTCTCCTTAACATGTCATGACAGTATCAGTTATGCGTCAGATCATGTTTGACTGTGTTTCTTACCAACAGAGGGCATCGACAACACACGGCAGCCGCATTCTCGTACAGTTATATTGGTGTAACACTCGGTAAGACACGCATATTCCGAATACTCCCTATAACTTGACAGATTCCTTTTACCGCAGTGGGACTTGAATGGCGCGGGAAGGCTGATGAGCTGCAATCATAGGAAAAAACGTTATAGCTTTATTTATCACCAGTACTGAAAAATAAGGAAAAACAATCGTAAAGAAAAGAAGGTACATCAGTGTTTAACAAGCTCGACAGTATGAACTCGAGATTTGTTGCTACCCGCGCGGGGAAATTACAAAACCGAACATCAACCAACAGTTAGTCATCATTTATATGAATATTTTTTGCTCGATTCTCAGACCTGTTTCTCGAGTGCGAGAAGCTCACAAAGAGAGAGGCTATCACATTTCTTTAAGTTTGTTTCATTTTATGAGGCGATTATTGATTGAGGTTTATACTTCGGAACTATGTCTCGAGAACGCTTTTGTGAGTAAGGGGAGTGGGGGGGGGGGGAGGCTTTTTGTTTGATTAGCTAAGTTAAGTCCTCTTGGGTGCGGAAGGAAATTCAGGGATGTGTTGCTTGCAAAATGAACGCCCTTGCTTAGGGAAAGAGCAAAGACTCAAAAAAGAATAGCGAAGGACAAGAAGCAAAGATTACGAAGGAACAGCTTGAAAATTTGAGGCATGCGTGACACAGCCCTTTAAGCCATACTAACCTTGCTTCTGCGCACGCGTATATTGGTAGTGAATCCAGGTGTGACGTCCAAAGCTAAATCTTCAATATTAGGATACAACTCACTCTGATCATGAACCAGAATCTTGAAACCTGTTGCGTCATAGCTATATGGACCGTAATACTCCTCGGGCTGTGCATCTAAATAAAGAGACAGGGCTTGCATTTTTCCTGCTGTGGTCGCATAAAGCTTGGGGTAACCCTGCTGACCAGAATTGAACGTGTGACACACGCCGCGCTGAAACGTGGAAAAACATGTGTTATAATTTAATTTTAACTATTATTATTTTTACAATCCAAAATCATAATGTCAATATACTTTTTGATATCCAGTCATTTCCAAAGGCAGGGTTTTACGAACCCAGAAGAGGTAATGGGCAAGTTTGGGGTAGATAATTTACCAAAATGTTTAGTATTTTAGTATTTCTCTTAATGTGCTTCGTGTTTGCACGCATTACGTGTCTAGGATTAGCACTTATTGTCATATTCTCACCATGAAAGACAGGACAGGTGTGAAGTTAGCAGCGCTGCAAGGCACTTTCTGCCACTCACATGTCTTCAACATCTCAGTTAGATTATGACTGTTTTTTATCACACTTTCTTCAATATTGAAGTCCGGGCTGGTCTCCTTTTCTAACAGGTTTTCGCCGGAGTACTTAAATTTAACGTGATCTTGTTGGTCGAGAAATGTCTGTGCGTCCGTGTTCATGATCTTACTTTTTCGCATCATGTTTTGGTTACAAATAGTTATCGCTGGGTATAGCATCTTCTCGCTGTGTTCAAGATCTTTGCCTATGACGCTTTGATTGTTCCGTAATTTCTTCCAGTTGTCTCGGAACTGGAAGAAGAGGAAAATTACCCCCAGAAGAATCAGCGTGAACCAAATAATCCTGCGTATCCGGGACGCAGAATCAAACACGAAATGAAAACCGTGCAACGTGGTGTATGAACCAAAGTCTTGAATCACACGGGAAGCTTCGTCCTTCTCTGATTGCCAAGCTTGTTTCATCTCTTCCGCGCATTTCTGTCGCTTTTCACGTATTCCTTTGAATTCTGACTCCATAGTTCAGTTGGTGTGCTCCTTTAAGATAAAAAAGTAAAACAAAATTAACTGTTTGAAAGCAAATGCTATAAATGCGTCAACACATTGGTGGCTTTTGAAAATATAGTCCAGAAAAATTATTGTATTTCAATTTACTAACTTCTAAACTTCCAGTATCTTGAAGTAGCTGTGAGCGTCGATGAATCTCTCTCAGTTCTTTTCCTTGTATATCAGTTGAAGTGTCTTCATGTATTATCTTGTAGTGAAAAGCTGCCAATTTACAGTTTCTTTCAATTACTAGCAAATTGCATGTTTACATTTTAACCTCCCAAAACAGCATCATTAGGTCTTAAGTACACCCTCTAATGTGTTGAAATTATACATCATTAGGTTGTATTGAAAAGCACTTTTTGTTGTGAAACACGAACATCGTACAAGGTAAAGCAATCGACACGATTTAAAAAAGACGTCTTCTTCACCATTTGAGGCGATTCTTTCTGAACTGGCATTTCTAGCACGAGTACCTGATTTACGTTTATCTCATCGGATCCTGAGTGCGCGAGTTCATGATCTTTAGTCAACATCATAAAATACAGCCAGGTTTCAATTTATGACATGAAAAACCGTATAAATTAACACTCATGTAATAGATGATCATATCTCGGAATGAATGATCATTTCATGGTGATGCTCATTTTTTTCCTTACACTAACTTAAACAACTTTTTCTGCTCTTCTTGGCTTAGGAATTTTTCCAAAATATTTGTTATGTATATGATCGTTTCGCGAAAAAATGGTTTTGACACTTAATATTTTACTTGTGTTTATTAGCGAGCACCCTTCAAATTAATATCAGAGAGTGAAATTTGCGTATCATTAGCAGGTCGTCATTCATTTGAAATTGCCTTTTCCAGGAAACTATTGGATACTTTAATTTTGCTTTTTGCAGCATTTGACGCAGTTTACACCTGCGACAGCGAGTGTTCTTTCCGCAACAACGTTAACTTACAAAGAAATACAAAGGTCGCTCGTGAAGTAAAACTAACATCAAACACTTCACTTGATTAAAACCATCAATATGATCTGTCATTGTTTGAATGTTGTTGCCACAGGCAAAAGTTCAACATCCATTTTGCAAAACACTGTTTTTTTTGTATATACCTACTGATAAATTATTGACAAAAAACTGCTTTTATCATAAAAGCGCAAGATTTAATTGTTATCGTGAATAGTCACGTCCGTGGACTTTCTGAGCATCGAAGTTAAATAATTAACCCTTTAATGCCCAATAGTGACTTATAGATTTTACTCTGTCTAACGCCAGACGATTTTACTCGTCAAAGGGAGACCCCTTGGGCATTAAAGGGTTAATAAACTATCTCCTTTAACCCTTTAATGCCCAATAGTGACTTATAGATTTTACTCTGTCTAACGCCAGACGATTTTACTCGTCAAAGGGAGACCCCTTGGGCATTAAAGGGTTAACCAACTAGTGGTTGAAGAGGAGTTATGTTCAGTATAAACTGAATTACGGCTGAAGATCGATGCGAAATTAAGCTAGGAAAGATCACTTTTGACCCTACAATAAATTAAATTATTGAGCAATTTCGTTCTTTAAAAAAGCAAGATCCTTTTTCAATAACTTGACATATTTACAATGAAAATAGTTTAGTCTCGTTTTCTACGTGTGGCCGGGGATACATAGATGAAACTAGTTATCGATGCTTCTAATATCATCTATAATTATGATTAAGGACATTTTCTTAATTTTGCTATATATCCTGTTCAGAGATTGCTTTTTATTGCATTTCATTTGAGAAACTCCTGGAGCACATAAATATATACATTTTGCTAGTTTGTCAACTTGAACATCTTCGCTTGAATGAATTTAAGCGGGTGCTTGTTTTCTGCGAGGTAGTTCTCATTGCCCAATGCCTGAAGCACGATTACTCCACTAAGGTTTTGGGTTAATTTACTAAAATTGCAAGATCACACACAGGCGGGAATGATGACAATGGCCACAAAATTGGAAGACAGTGTTATAATAGAAACATTGGGAGAGTACACAAGAAATATGTTCAGCTACCAAGGGCTAGCGTTGTCGATTCCTTACGCATGCGGGGCTCACCGTTGCGAACATAAAATATTATGCGCGTGGTGTGAAAATTGTTGGATGTTTTGCACAACATTTTTGTCGCTTTTATTTTCGCTATGATGACCCACGTGCACTACTGTTTACGAGATACTTCCTTCCAAAACTACATATTTTTCCTTAAACTTTTACATAATAACTTTCCCAACGAAGCCGAAAAGACAATTAATCTCAAACTCCCTTTTGTTGAGATCTTCATAAGGAGTACTTATTGTTCACCGAATAAAATGTTTTGTTCAGTAGAACAGAGAATTACAAACCATCATTCTGTTTTACCCTTCCCACTATTATCTAATACGAAATGGCAAATGAAATTGCCATGACGTTTAACGTTTTACAGTCCGGGTTTCTGTAGCGTGCTCACTAATCAAAGCTAGTCACTCGAATACAAACTCTATCAAATTGCTCTAGGCTTTCTTAAAATATATTGTACCATTTGGTGCATTTATTAACTTAGATAATTATTTTCGCATTTTTCGGGCGTATAAAATATTGCCTTTTCTGATGTGGAGAATTGATGCTGAATAAATAACCAAATGAGTTTTCTTCCCGTTTGTATTTGGATGGAAACAGAGACGTGGTTAGCTTCTATGGTTAACGGGAACTGGCCTGTAATTATATCAAAATTGCACAACCAGGCACTAACAATGTTTAGCTTTACATGTAAGCGGCACGATCACTTACCTTTACGTTGAAACTTTTGAAGAAAAGCTTTCTTGTATTTTCCTCGTTGTCACGGTGAGTTCTCAACTGAAATAAAATTTCATTGCGTTTTAATTTTCTGAACGTGAGAGAGAGAGAGTACGTAATTAAGGCTGGCTGCCGAACCCAATGTTTGCAAATGAACGCTGCGCCTTTGTTTGCCGCGCACCTGTCGGGAGAAATGTTTACTGTAATCGCACGCCAGAAGAGAGAAAGAAAAAGTCTGATACAGGTAGATAACTGCAAGAGCATGATGAAAAACGACATGAAGCATAACAACCTGAAAAAGTTCCCCAACGGAGTTTCAAACCTCGCTTTCAGTGGGTGCTCTTAGCTGTGTCAACAAATTCAACTAAACTGTCTTTTCAGCGATAACCCATTGCGAAAAATTGACGGGATAATAGGTAAGATTGAAGAATAAATTAAAGAAAGCAGTAATTGATTTCAAAAGTTGATTTTTTTTTCATTTTAACGACTGGTTAGATTTCGACGTTTTCTTTCTTCTGCACAGGAAATCTCATCGCAAGTTACTTGTTCAACTTAAAGCTTTTCATATTTGAGAAAATACCTGCCGATAAACTTTCAATCAGTTATATATTCCATTTCTTCCACTAAAATTATTCTAGTCTCCATGTCGACCCCAAAAAGTAATGTAAATAAAATACAGCTTGAATCTTATTAAAAAATGATGTTGCTGTGGCAGGCTTTTGTTAAAAATCATGCGATGGTCTCGGTTACGCTGTTACTATCTTCTGCTGTGCACCCCCCCCCCCTACATAAAATAGAAGACTGGCTTTCTTTCATGCTCTCGTACAGACGAAAAAGTGAAACATGATGAGAAAATGGATTAAGCTTTTAGGAAAATGTAATTTCACTGAACAGTTTTAATTAAAAAGACATGAGATGTAATAAAAATATGTCTTACGTAGTGAATGTTGTTTTCCTGTTATAAAACCTAAAAATAAAAACAACACGACCACATAAATTGAATTAATAAGATATCTGCATGACCTTGCAATAAAAACAATATTTGTCAAGGAAATACCGATAACCCAGCGACCAAGGGCATGTCGGTGACTACAAACTACAGTCAGATAAGCGGTTGGTATCATAGTCTTAGAAATCCAATCGCTCGGTGAAAGCAATTGTCATTTCTTAAGAGGATGACTCCTCCTTTGAAGGTAACAGTTATACTCACTTTAAATGACAAAAGGGATGTTTAACGAAAAATAAAACACAGGAACAAACGAATAGGACAATAAAACACTAACGCCATTGCTTGGAATACCCAAATTGTCAAGCCCAAAATCAGGAAGGAAAAATTCAAATGATGATTCATTGAATTTTATATCGTGTGCATTAGGACTATTACTGAAAGCTAGCCTTAAACGGCCTATCCAGAGGTTCGCTGGCCAGAAAAACTTCAGTCAGTCCGCTGAATTTAGCTTGCTTACAGTTATTTCTCAATAGGCCATCTCCGACTCTGTTTCAAAACGAGTGTTCGTGAAAAACCTATCTTATGAAAACGACTTTGATTTGCATGAAAATGAGCATGTGGATGAATAATCTCGCACCTGGACTCGTTTTGACACTGAGGTAAAAAGCAACTATACTGCTAAAATTAATCGTTCTTCCATTCAATAGAAATGTAATCCCACGTTTTTGAACCTTTCGCAAACTCGAACCAAAAGTCGATTCCTTTCCCTCAGTTGAACCACGAATTTTTAAACTAATGTTTATCTTCCTTGGAGGTTCGAAAAATCGGCATTTTAATTGTATACAAGAACAGAAGACGGAGGACTTTATTTTATTTTTTTGTTTGTGTATGTCAGTTTCGATACATATCATGTGTGCGGGTAAGTCTTCTAGAAATAAACTCCAGGATACAAAATAGAGAAAAGTTATTGAATAAACACACGAAACAAAATTAAAATTTCATGTAAATCAGAATAGATTGAATAATTAAATAAATAATTACTTCCCCGAAGTCCTTTTTCAGTAATTCATTTACAATCTCGCAGCCATTTTTGATAATAGTCTTTGCACCGAGCTCAGTACTCCACATTTAAGATCACTCTGTCAATCTCCAAACGATAGTTACTGCGATTTTTTTTATTTTTGAAACAAATGCAGTGAAGCTACCCACTCAATTTTAATTCAATTCTGCGGAAAACTCAGCAACATTTAATTTGTAGAATATTTTTGCTGCCGCTAGAGGGAATTGTGTCAGTTGGTCACAAATTTAACTCCTTTAATCTTTGTAAAGAAGATTTGGCCTTACAATAAACTAAATATACAGCAGTTTTGCTTTGAACAAGAGCAAGACCTTTATCAATAACGTGACATAGGTAAAGTCTGCATTCGAGCCAAGTGGCCCATCAGGCCGGAACTTTTCACGGTTTCTATAACGTGACATATTTACAATAAAATAGTTTAGTTTCCTTTTACTGCGTGAGGTCGGGGATTTATCGATGAAATTATTTATCTGTGCATCTGATATTATCAATAATTATAATTAAGGACATTTTCGTAATTTGACATTTCCCATTCCCAGATTAAAGTTTCTCTTATTGCATTTCATTTGAGAAAATCGTACACCACCTTTTGCTAATTTGTCAACTTGAACATGTTCACCTATAAATAAATTAAAGGTGCTCTTTTTCTGCGAGGTAGTTCTCATTTACCACCAGTCGGTATTTCTAACAAGTTTCTGATCAATTTACAATATTGGATTGCTGTTTCAATGTCTCTAATTAGTGCCACACTGCTAAAACAAAGACAGTTACTATCCACACCCGGAAATTGTTAAATGACAATTTCTCGGCTCCACGTGGAAGATACACCAGCATGTCTCAAATTTTCTTTGCACCCACTCCGCAGAACTAAGACGTGTTCTCGCTGCTAACACACTGGTTGCGTTTTATTACTAGAAATTGGCAATTGAACAGTGTTAAATTGTTGTATAATCTTCATTGTCATAATGCTTTTACCACCTAAATGTGATGTAGTTTCTTCTTTCACAGAGAGAATTCCGTTTTAATTCAGTACATACCCTCCTTGGTGAAAATTACGCATTCACACTGCGCCAAATTAAACTGTTAAAGAGTTTCTGTGTTGGAAAAAAACAGACAATGACAACAATAAACATCAGGGAGCGGAAAATTGCTGGCGGATGTTTCTTGACACGTGGAAAAATGTTTATGTTCAGATTTAACATGAAAATAATTCCCCGCGTGAGTCTGGCGTCAGGTTTGAGCTCGCATTCAATTTTTTTACCCGGAACGTTATTAAACAGGCAACGCTATAGAATTCAGTGAGTATTTATATACATACACCGTCATTGAACAAATATATTTTCCTATCAGAGCCATTTCAAAGAGCAAAGGTGCCATCGTTTTTCGAAAACTTGTAAATTATAAAATCATGAGTAGGTCAGTTTTAGTCTGTTACTTGCTTTTACTCTGCTTGAGTTTTCAACATGTATATTGCCAACTTGGGTCACCTCAAGGAACGGTGGGTCAAGTCGGCAGAAAGCGGACCTATAATTCTGGATTCCACGACTACTCTAAGGTAGAACTGATTATTACTAGAAAATAACAATAGTAGCAGGATAATTGTTTAATCTGGTCTTGTTAAATTGTTTGCAAAAGCTTTAAATGGGGGCCAGATTATAGTTTCTTGCTGGGGCTGACGGTCGGGAACAGCGCATGTATAGTTGTCCCTTTTTTGGCTTAATCGTTCACTCAACTGATCTATTGCGCCTTTACCGTAACAATTCGTTATGTTGAAGATCCAGATACCGATTTCAGTATTCTTCAACTTGATTCAAATAGAGATTACTTTCCCAGGCACTCTGATGCCAATTATATAGCGTAATGTTTCAATGTCAGCAAAGCCGCGATTAGTGGCAGATTCAGCAGTTCTCAATTTCATGAATTTTGGGTAGAGTTAAACCGGCTCGTCCGTCAAAAAACTAAGAAAATAAGAACAAAAGAAAAAATCTCAAAGTGTCTCGGAAATAAAATGAATCAGTAGCAGACAATTTATACTCAAACTTCCACCGCATGTAACGGCAAAAAGTTTTTACAATCAGCGAGCGAGATTTGGGTTATGCCGTCGGATTTGACGAAGCCAAGACATTCGCCACTGAAGCAAAGAGGAATTCACCGAACTGAAAAAGTGTTAAATGCTCTCATTATTTTATAACAGGACTCTGTAGGACTCGAGGAAACCAGGGACGCAAACTACTTGAATGGATATGGACTCCAGCAAAGAGATTCAGCTGATGTGCCGGCAGCCAATGGGCGATTGCATCGGGACGCTATAGACAGTTACTTCACTGAGTGAGGACAGACAGTGGACACTGAGTAACGACAAGCAGTTGAAACAGTGGAACGTATGAGATACTAATAACCACTGAATTCCTCAATCAAGAACAGAACATAAGCTGTATACACGCCTAGAGATAGACAAACTCATCGTAGTACTTTATGACAAAGATATAGTTAAATAAAATGAATTAAATAAATAACTGAATATTGGAATCTGTCTTCTGTCTTAACTTTATGAGTTGACCTGGCTTGGCAGCTAATAAGTGAAATCATGGACTAAAAGAGAACCACAAAAATAATAATCAACACGCATATCAGTCTGGAACTTTTTTTGACCTTGCAAACCACTTCTCCTGTTCGAAAATTTTTCAAATCTTCTTCTTTCGGTTCATAATCTTTCAGATTTTATCGTGGCTTACTACTTGCATGTATCAATGTAAACTTGACTATAACAAAATAGGGGCACAATACAATTGAAAAGCACTTGAGAGTAATGTCTTGAACCTTGATGTGAGAGGATCTGATATACGAGATAAGACACCACGTGTCATTTCGCGGGCTCCTTTGTAGGACAGCAGTAATTTAGTAGAATCAGCTGTGTAGCTTATTTGACAGAGGAGAGAAGAGGAGATGTGTTTTATACTTTAAAAACACTTAAAGTTACCTCACTGATATTTAAGGAATACATGACATCAATCACGTATGTGCATGGGTAACTGCAAGCACCGTTATATCGGACCAGATAATGTTGAGAAGACGCTTGGAAACAACGACAAACCGTTTTTCGTTGTTCCATTATTGCACAATGCTGGCCTTCATCACAGCTTTCCCTCAGTTATAGATCACACTACGAAATGAGTGTTTGACTTTTAGCGAGACAAAAATTCGCCTAAAAAAGCCGTTGATACTGAACTTATACCCCGTTCACACCAAACCTTAAACATGTTTAAAAGCTGTTTAGTTAAACAAGGTTTAAAATTTTACTTTATAAAAGCTGCTTACTGATGTTTTTTTACTTCAAATTCAGCAGAAATTAAAAAAAACAAGTTTAAGTTCATCTAAATCCTGCATAAATATGTTTAGTTGGTGTGAATGGGGTATTAGACCTGCACTCTCCTTCGTCTGTGGTGCAGTTTCAGAACATTTCAGTTTTACTAACCGTGAACAATAGCCGAGCACAAAAAATAAAAAATAAATAAAAGTGTAAGAAATGAATGGAGGGCGTGAAAACTTCTGACTTAACCGAACAGTGAATTTGCTCGGAAATCCATCAATTACATTGACAATACAAATTGCTTTGGGAAAGTGGGCGAGTGAGTCACAAAACCAATATGAAACCAATGAATGATAGATACAGCGGTATCTCTAACCAGTACAGGGATAACCAAGATGATTTGAATTTGTGCAACAAGTTAAGCATTCACAATTTAGCTTTTGAAACTTTCACTTCCGTGATTTTGTTATTATTTGTTCTTAGTTTTTGGGTTGGATACAGATTATGGTGAATCGTTATCCAGCAAAGAATAGATCCTCTGTTGATGATAATTGTTTAGCAATTTCCTCGGGCATTTCCTTCCTCAACATGCCTTTATCCGGAAAATGATAAGCTTGGAAGGAAAAAGAGAAGAGAAACTCAAAAATAATGACAATGCAAAAAATCCCTATAAATAATTTCGGTTAACGCAACGGAAGAAGGAAATTAGCCTCGGCATGTTTCGAGCCCAGTGAACGCGTCCTTCCGTCTTTTGATAATTGTTTTTAATCAAATTAGTTCTGAATGTACATCTATAAACGTTCATAACTGTTTTCAGCTTTCAAACAGACTATCATCGCGTCGAACCGCTTAGCGTTTCAACACAATGTACCGCGGTCGTAAAATTAGTAGTTCTTTGGCGTGTTTTCTCGCAGTTCTTGTGCTTCAAGTTCAATTTATTCGCGGGCAACTTTCACAAAATTTAGCTTGGGAAGGCCGCTCAGCTGTGGCTGAACCAGCATACAAGGTAGGTAAAATATCGAATACGAGAGAGAGTCTTTTGCCACATTTTAAACACAGAAAAGAGAGTTGAAAATACGACACGCAGCCGAGGATACTTTTGACGAGCTATGACTGGTGTTGGAAATTGTGGTTAAATACTATCTCGATTGTTTTCTCAGTAAAAATCTAACTTAAGGAGAAAGCGAAGAATTAAAATCATGAAAACATCCAAACAACATTTCTTCCCAAATTTTCGGCCGCCAGTCGTTCAGAATCATATAGAGGCGAATGATCATTTGGCTTGCGATAATTTCGCTGCCGCCCCAGACAAAAGAACCATAAAAAGCAAAGGCTACAATTCCGTGATTTTGCGTGCCGGATTTCCTTGATCCCCACTTATTTATTAGTAAGTAAGATAACATTAAGTGTCTTTAAAGCATATAAAGGGTTAAGGTCTTTTCGGAAAGTTAGCCGTCTCATTCATTCGTATTAGAGGAGTCGGGCTCCTTTCTCACTTCTCAGTACATGAATATGGCCAATAATAATTTGTGTTCCTGGTCTAGGATCCCGCGGGATATCAAGGGATCAGGGATATAACATACTCTGCTGATGTTGGACAGGAAAAAAGAACAAGATATAAAGACGATCCAAGGGGATTGGACAAGTTAATTAACTACTTGAACCCCCGAAGGAATACAAGAAACTATAAACCGAATGGTTATTAAAAATTTTAATTAGGTAGCTGCAAAACCTTAGTTAAATTTATTAGGTTCGTTTACAGAGAAAACAAGTAATTATATTTATTAATCAATAATGCATTTGAGAAAGCAATATATTTTAGCGTTGTTAAGGCTTACCACAGTAAAAACGTTAATGTAAATTATCACAATATAATTAAAATTCATAAAAGAATTCAGCACTTGCACTATTCCTGGTTTAGGGAGGCGCGGTGGCCTCATGGTTAGTGCGCTCGTCTCCGGATCGAGTGGTCCGGGTTCGAGCCCTGGCCTGGGACATTGTGTTGTGTTCTTGGGCAAGACACTTTACTCTCACAGTGCCCCTCTCCACCCAGGTGTATAAATGGGTACCGGCGAATTTAATGCTGGGGGGTAACCCTACGATGGACTAGCATCCCATCAAGGGGGGAGTAGAAATACTCTCAGTCGCTTCATGCTAAGGAAACCGGGATAAGCTCCGGCCTGTTGGGCCACTTGGCTCGTATGCAGACTTTACCTACTATTCCTGGTTTGCACATGACGTCACTAAAATTCAAATTACAAAACTATATTGATCCTCCTGAGACTTTTAAAACTTTCATGATGTATAAGAGCAGCTGAAAACTGCTATTCACACAAATTTTGGCTCCGAATTGGTTCTTGGTTTTGCGATAGACTAGACTAATTTCTAAGCTTTTGCTTAACGCGGCATTTATATGACGGCCGAGAGAGCTGTCGCGTTGGTTAAAAAGGTTTCTTTTTTAAGGGAAATTTGGCTATCTCAACATTTCATGTTTAAGAAAAAGTATTTTTTTCTTCAATATTGTTGAGTTCTGGACTTAATATCATACTGAACGGTTTCAATTAAACCAATCGTATCTCCAGGATTTCTAATTTGAAGATTCTAAATTACCGGTCAGTTATCAATTTCTTTGTCACGCCATGCAAGTAGTATTGTTTATTACTTCCATCTACTGTTTTATCCGTCATTTTTTTTTCAATCAGGCTGTTTCAATACTTGTTTTAGACTTGCGAACCCCGGCATGCATCACGAATACATAAAGACGGGCAATCTAGCGCCGAGAAGGGCAGGCGCGGAAGGAAGGAAAAGAAGCCGGCTGAGGAGTTGGCTCCGGTGGGATGTCTTTCCCGTTTCGCCTTGTCCCCGAATTGGCATAATTTTAAGTTTTCCAGTCGCGTGAGGGATTTGAGGAACAACAACCGATTTTAGAAAGAAGTCTTTAGCCACCTGAGTAAATGTTTCTTGCCAATCGCGTCCTTCATCGATCGCCCCTCCGTTCTGTATCATTCTTTCAACATGCGGAGGTTACCTATTATTAAACACTGAGGGCTAAGTTGTTCTGTATGTATACTTACTAAGTCCGTCATTTATGTAATTGCATGTTTAAGCAGTTGTTACCACGGACTTACTAAGTATACATTTACTGCGCCTTTCAATAAAGGCGGACTCTAAAATTCAAAGCTCAAACGACAAATGTATTCAGTTTTCGCTACCGTCAATTAAATGTTTGGCGGCGACTCCCAGCTTCGACTAAGGCCGAGCGTGCGCTAATCAAAAACGTTGAGCAACGAGACAGTGCTCGGGAGTAGTCGGAAGCTGGGAGAAGCCGTCGTACATTTGATTGATGGTAGTGAAAATTGAAACGCATGTGTCGCTTTTAGAATCCGCATGTTATTGAAAGGCGCATTAATTCTACCGGCGAAACTAGATTCATTAATCATCGCACTGACTGCAACTCCGAAAACGTTATAGATACAATGTAACCACTGCCACAGACCTCTTCAACGAACATCGCAGACCTGTTGAGAAGCACACTAACAGCTCTAAACCCACCATAGTATTAGAACATTTCTTGTGTAACAACCATAACGCTACCGACATCCAACTTATGTATATAGTTCCTCTTGAACCCGTGCTATCTAATCGTGACAGTGTACGAACAGCAAGAGAAACATACCTCATTGAAAGAGGTCAAACATGTCAAACTCTTCAGCCTCATGGTTTGAATAAGAAGGATAAAACCATTTTCTCTTGATAAGCAGTAATTATTTTTTACTTAGTTTAAACCTTGCAAAGGACATTCAATTTGCCCATCGAATTCGCGGAGATGAAGCATCAGTGGATTACTGATTCTTAGCGAAACAAACGGCTCTTTTAGGATCTACCGAGTAAATAAAAGAATCAAATAATGAACATAAATATTAATCACTCTATCTTCCCAAGCAAATAAACGGATTTTATATCGCTTTAACTGTTTCAGCCCATGCAACAGATGCACAACGGGGAATGGGGAAGGATACATGAAGGGGGGGTGGGGAGGCATTCAATGCCTCCCGTGCCACTTCCCCGTTTACGCCTGCAACGAGAACTATTCTTTTTGTGGGACTGCGTTGCTAGCGTCACTCTTTCATAACCAGATCTCCGGTAAAATTCATAGGGGAGGAGTCATTGAGGAGTCTAACGGGGGCTCCGTAGGGGCTGGAGTAATCGAACTATCAAATAAGGTGGGAGTATGGGGGTGGTGGGGTGGAGCAAGGAGTTAAAGAACTGATAGGGAGGAGATGGTCAGCTAGAGAAAGGAAAAGGCTGGCGGGAATTACTGGAAGACAAGGAGGAATCGAGGAGGGGAACTAGAGGAGAATGAAGATGCCAGAGGGGGAATGGAGCCGAAAGAGCTGAGTTGGAGGGATGGGTGAGGTGGATTTAGTGACCAGCGGTTAGGGTTAGGGGCTTTGTAAGGACTGTCATCATATTGCGGGCGCAGAAAACTATATCACCCCTCTGTTATCTAATGCTGACCAATTGGAGGTAGGTGATATATCAGTATCTAAGCGTTGATAAGAGTACATCTAAGGAGAAAGAAAGCAAAGTAATAAAAAAGGTGAATGTTGAAATAGAAGTTAACCCGGGAAAAGAAAAACACGTCGATCTGTATTTACAAAGAAGAGTCAGTTTTGAAACTCTTGCAGCAACGAATAATCAAATATTATTTAAGTTTCTCGCGCCACTGACTTCGTTTTTAATTAGAGAATGCGCGTCCAGCATGCAAGAGAGTTTAGACGACCTTAGACTATAGCTTTGTACGAGTGACCGGACGGTTATCACCGACACCGACATAAATTATCGACAATCAAGAGTTTCTCAGCCATGCAGATTTCTCAGCAAATTACAGATCCTTATGTGATGCGAACATCTCAATAAGCGATAAAGAGAACTATAAAGAATACTGAGAATGATATAGATAATAATTAGCTTGGGTTTGTGAGAGATCAAATTATATTGGTCATTGACTTTTACATCATTTGGTGGCTCCTAAAGGAGCCGTTTGTTTTGGCGGGAAACCCACAAAGTGAGTTTACTTGCTGCTGGTGTACTTGGTCACGGCCTTGGTTCCTTCACTCACAGCGTGTTTGGCCAGTTCACCGGGCAGAAGCAGTCTGATGGCGGTCTGGATCTCGCGGGAGCTGATGGTTGATTTCTTGTTGTAATGGGCAAGGCGGGAAGCTTCGGTGGCGATGCGCTCGAAGATGTCGTTGACGAACGAGTTCATGATGCCCATGGCTTTGCTAGAGATACCAGTGTCAGGGTGAACTTGCTTTAACACCTTGTAGATGTAGATAGCATAGCTCTCCTTTCTCTTTCCCCTTCTCTTCTTCTTTCCATCAGCGGCGGCCTTTGCCTTGCCGGCTTTCTTCTCGCCTTTCTTTCCTGCTACTTTGGGCGCCATGTCTGTAGATCAGAATGGATTTGAAATGCCTGACAACTCGATGTAACTCGTATTTATACTAGAATGGCTAAAAGATCGATTAACATACGGATCGAAATTTGCGATCACTGATTGGCCAGCCTTATGGCGTATTACAATACTTCAGTGATACTTGGACAAACCTCAAGGTTAATTCTCTTTTGAATGCAAGCAAATACAAAGGTCCTTTCAAATGCCACATTGATCAACAAAAGATCTGATTGGCGCTTTTCGATCCTTCTTGCATAAAGATAAGCTATAAATATCACGACCTAAAACTAAATTTGCTAATCTTCTACAATCTTCGTGTAGGCAAACTCAAACCAAACATGTCTGGTCGCGGTAAAGGAAAAGCAAAGGGCACCAAGTCCAAGAGCCGCTCATCCCGAGCAGGGCTTCAGTTCCCAGTTGGTCGTATCCATCGTCTTCTCCGCAAAGGCAATTATGCTGAGCGTGTTGGAGCCGGTGCTCCAGTGTACTTGGCTGCCGTGCTCGAGTACTTGAGCGCCGAGATCCTCGAGTTGGCGGGCAACGCTGCTCGTGACAACAAGAAGACAAGAATCATCCCCCGTCACCTTCAGCTGGCTGTCCGTAATGACGAGGAGTTGAATAAACTGCTCGCCGGTGTCACCATCGCACAGGGAGGTGTTCTTCCCAACATCCAAGCTGTACTTCTGCCCAAGAAGACCGAGAAGAAACCCAAAGCTTAAATAAACTTTGACTCACAAACAAACGGCTCCCTTAGGAGCCACCAAATATTACAAAAGTCTTGTTCAACAAAACTCTTTGTTCCATTTCAGTTAAGTTTATTTCCCTTAAGGATACAACTTTGATTTAGTCACACAGAACGCTCTATTATTTTCAGTTAGAATTATTCTTTCTGCTTTGCGATCAATATAGCAGTGCTGCGATGAATCAAATTATAAGATTAAATGTTTTTCTTTACGCCAGAGTGAAAACTAAACAGAAAACCAAAACCTTTTTCTCTTAGTTTTAACGGTCGCAAACCTGGACCTTTAGTTCTGTCCTTTCCCGCCTCTGTAGCATGCATGCCTTATTACCTGTTCAGTCCTTTTGTCAACACTTTCTCAACAAATGCAAATAGAATTTCAATTAGCTCGCCGATTTATTCTTTATCATGCTAATTATGTGGTTCAAGTGACAGTGCGCGCGTGCTTACGCTTGAATAAAACGCGCGCCTAAATGGAAATATGTTGTGAGTTAACGAACTTATCTCGCGCAAATTTTCTTAGGTAGCTTAAAAACTATGCTTAAACTTACAAATTTTGTTGTGCCCTTTAGGCTTGAGCATGTGTTTATGCCTTTTTCAGTAGTAACTAAACGATATTACGGCTTGGATTACTGAAAAATTCGACCAGTAAACTCATTTATAAACTACCATAAACGTAAATCTTTTGCGCGCCGCAATGACACTCAAATGTTCGAACTGACACTACAACAAAACTGAGGTAAGCTTGTGTCGCTAGTGGAATTTTTCCGGAATATGTCTGAAGTATGAAAGGAAAAGTGATTTGTATTCTACCCGGTTTAAACCACATATAAAGAACAAATGACAAACGGAGCTCTAATGTTTATAATTGACTTCTTTAGAAAAGCGCGTCAAGGTTTGCTAGCCTCGCTTTCGCCTCTGTTCGCCTAAACTGATACGCAAAAGCTTACACCTCTTCTGTAGGCTCAAGGTTTGCCGTTCGGAATATCGAAATTCGTTTTAATTTGACGGAAGGATTGCAAATTGAGATTTGATAAATGTTTCAACCTACTGTATTTCATATTCCTTTAATGGCCATTATGGCGACGTTCATGCGTTCGGTCTTGCTCAGATCTTGGCAAACATTCAAAATACCTTAGGACGCGTACAATGAGGGAGCTCTCTAAAAGACTTAAAATATTATTGACTGACTTCCAGTAACTATGGACCAGTAGCAAGGAAACTACAGTAGAGCGTATTTAATCTGCCGAGTTGATTTCTCTGTTTAGTTTCATCCACTTGGAAGTTACAAATACAAATATCTTGCAAGACGAAAGAATTTAGAGAAAAATGTAAGTCCAGTCTTTACGGTCTCTTGACAGAGTTTGGTCATGAAATTGAAATTTTGGAAAACATGTATCAGATATGTAGGGATTCTTAAAATGATTCTATTGATCATAACTTTTGAGAGATTTGGTGGCTCCTAAAGGAGCCGTTTGTTTGTGTTCGCAGACTGTGCAGTCTAACCGCCAAATCCGTACAGAGTACGGCCTTGTCGTTTCAGAGCGTACACCACATCCATGGCTGTCACAGTCTTTCTCTTGGCGTGCTCGGTGTATGTCACAGCATCACGGATTACGTTCTCAAGGAAAACTTTGAGAACGCCACGGGTCTCCTCGTAGATCAGGCCAGAGATTCGCTTGACACCGCCACGGCGAGCAAGACGACGGATGGCTGGTTTGGTGATGCCTTGGATGTTGTCACGAAGGATCTTTCGGTGACGCTTGGCGCCTCCTTTTCCTAGACCTTTGCCTCCTTTACCGCGTCCAGACATGCTGATTGCTACTCGTGTAACTGAATTGAGTACTCAATCGCCGTTTCTGCTATTTATAGGCAGATGTATGACCTCTCAGGAAACGTAGAAATATTCCTATTGGTTGAATTAAGACAACAAAAGCAACGCTATGCATATTATATTATTCTATTCACAGAAAACACCAGTTGAGAGCTAAATCAATGGTTTGCGGCTTGCCTTGCTCCAGAAATGCAAAGGAAAAAAGATAAACTGCTTTTTCTTAGAAAAAAAGAATTTAATCACGAACTACTTAAGATGCTTGTGTAACTTTTGTAATAATTAAGCCATTAGCAAGTGTCTAACCAAAAACATGGGCATTTTTATTCATGGGATCGAACTGTGAATTTTAAGTTTGTATGATACATTTTCCAGCCAATAAAATCGCTCCGTTTTCCACCAATCAGCGTTAAGCGCGCCAATGCATAAATAGTTTAATAAGCGTCTAACACGCTCAAACGGAAAATAGCTCTTGTTGTATAATTTCGTGAACTTGCAAATGGCTCGTACAAAGCAAACTGCTCGTAAGTCAACTGGAGGAAAAGCTCCACGCAAACAGCTCGCCACAAAGGCAGCTCGTAAGAGCGCTCCTGCCACCGGTGGAGTCAAGAAACCTCATCGTTACAGGCCTGGTACAGTCGCTCTTCGTGAGATCCGTCGTTACCAGAAATCCACCGAGCTGCTGATCCGCAAGCTGCCCTTCCAGCGTCTTGTTCGAGAAATCGCTCAAGATTTTAAGACCGATCTGCGTTTCCAGAGCTCCGCTGTGATGGCTCTTCAAGAAGCTAGCGAGGCTTATCTAGTTGGTCTGTTTGAAGACACCAATTTGTGCGCCATCCACGCCAAGCGCGTCACCATCATGCCCAAGGATATTCAGCTGGCCCGCCGAATCCGCGGAGAACGAGCATAAGTGGATTACATCTCTAACAAAACAAACGGCTCCTTTAGGAGCCACCAAATCAATAAAAGCAATGACCAACATGAACCTGACATAAATCTTGAAAATTTTCTCATGCAATATTTCCTTTGGTCGAAGAACGATAAAAGAGGAACGATTTATTAGCGCAATTATTTTTCTATAATTGCAAGTACGAGCGCGTTTTAAAACCCTTTCGTTTTGGTAGAAGTATTTTTGCCATTTACTCTTTCATGCTCAGATTCTCTGACAAAATTCTTTTAGTTCAAAAATGAACATGGTTTCTAGAAATCCTTTCTATTAAAGTTTTCTGTTCAGCTATTGCTTTTTATCACCAAAGAGTCAATTGGGCGCGCGTACCTGATGTCAACAATATATCTTTGAAACCTTACTCACTAACTGCGCACTAATCCTTTGGTTGGAAAAATTTACTAGTAAGAAGTTTTACCATTGATTT
>JAHPZR010035746.1:5000-27500 GCA_019787425.1 Platygyra sinensis
GAAGTCAAGATGGCTGCATGACACAGCGGGTAATCCCGAGCTGGCGAGATATCTTGCCCGCTCGGGTAGCCAATCACAGCGCCGGATTCGGTTCATTTTGCCCGCTCACGGAGCTAGCCAATTAAAAGGAAGATCTTGGCGGTGGTCACAGACTTCATGTCCGGTCTACAATGCAAGGTGTTTCTAACATGCCCTTAATGAAGGTAAAATATCTGTACCGCAGTCTGACCTTTTAATGTCCCGGGCGTCTCGGACGATAGACAACACGGCAGCAATCAGCCACAGAATAGGTCCACAGTACGTGGCTACATACATGAGGGGGCCCACAACACCAGGCACATAATCTTCTAGTCCCACATAGCCCGCTGAAACATCGATTGATGCCAAGCTGTTGGAGTTCTCTAAGGAAAAGTACATGGCATGGCCCATCCACAACGAACTGAGAACAGTGAGCCACGTCTTCTCCTGGCTTAAAACAAAATAAATTAGTGACAGCAAGAATGGATATTGAAGTGATTGTGAGGGAAATGAGAAAAGCGATAGGTTGAGAAAACAACATCCATCTCCATGAACTCGATTCACCCCCCACCCTCCCTCCAGGGCCGTTGAAGCAAAAAAATCCAAAGTGATGACGTAAGTACGCGGATCCGTGTTTTCTCTGTGATTGATTGTCGCTGTTTTTTAACTTCCGAGAGCAAGGAACAACCGACCAAAGAACTCTGAAGCCGGGTGAAATGTTCAAGTTTAAGCGAATAAACGACCATAACTTCATCAAAAGCAATTTGTTTTTTAGGATTCAAATCACAAAACGTTATGACAGTGAGGACACTCGAGCCAATGAACACTTTTTGTACATTAGTTTTATCCAGTGAGGGCCACTCATATGAACCAAAGGATTAGCGTTTTCATGTCGTAAAAAATGTAGCAATCTGTTTACTTGACAATCCCTCTTTGGATAATAAAAAAAAAACTGGAAGCCATAATCAGTGGCAATGGTTCGAGTGTCTTCAATGTACTTCTTTCCTTCATATCAAATAAATCTTAGTTTCCTTTCGATTAGATTTTTAAGTCGACAAGACCGATGTTAACCACTATCGACATCACATTATGTTCATTTGCGCAAACAATGCGTTTTTTTGTATTTCTTGCTTACCTTTTCCAAAATATTTTGCTCAAGAAATGTTCTTGAAGAACAAATACAGCTAGAACTGTAACATTATGAGGTCTCTGTAGAAGAATTTCTAGCAACAACACGCCAGAGAGAAGTCCCTCCAACGACCCGCATATCTCGCAAATGTATAACTGGAAATTCCCTCTTTTTTCGCTGATTCTGCTTGTTTTGTATAAAAGCGGAAACAAGTTCCACATCACCATGGCTACAACGCAACAATAAGTGAAGCGTGCCGCACGGATTCCTTTTGTGATTGGTTCCTTCAGTATCCATGGTAACTGGAGACTCCCGGTAACAGTTCTGTAAACATAAGCATTCGCAACACCGATGACAAAGACAAATGACGTGACAGCATTTTGACGATTGTAACGAAATCCAACGATGACAAGCAGAGATATAAAGTAACAAATAGACAAGGCTGTTCTGTTCTCAGGTTTTACGAGCCAATCTCCAATGTCAGGCCTATCAGCCCATTTTATTCCAGTTTGGTTCCACCCTCTGGACAGTCTTCCTAAAGCAAGCAGAACTAAAACAACAAAAACATGCGACATAAAGCCATTTTGAAGTGTCATTTCGTGTATTGCTTCCCACATCAAATGAAAGTTCCCAAGTTTCTCATACCCAGTCTTCTCCCCGGCTGATACTGGCTCTGAAAGATCTTCGACGGTATTTTCACCCTCTGACAACACACCATCTACATTTATCCCACTACTTTTGGAATAGCTGTGATCGTTGTAAAAGTTCGAGTTCCTAACTTCATTACTATGATCAAATACTTTTTCGTTGCAACATTTTTTAGACTTTTTGTCTTTCGAGGTTTTTATCTGCCTTGGTACTGTTTCAGGTATCTCCGAATTCTTGTGATTCTTCTTTCTACGAAACAACGTGCTTTTCTCAAGGAATATCATCACGAACAAAGTTGAAGTAAAAAAGTACCAGGTTTGATGCTCTTCCTCCACAAAACTACTTGATAGAAGACTCAGAACGTGAAGTAAAACTCCTACTGCAAGAATACTACACGTCGAGCTTTGAAACAGAGATGAAAAAGCCGTGAAAAGGGATACGCGAGGAGACTGATGACTAAGAATGTAGCGATTAAGGCAAAACATAATTGACACAATAGTGACTCCTGATTGCAGGGCAAATACCAAACTGTAAAGAATGGATTCAACAGTGTTTGTTGAGCACAAGATGTCGCTTCCGCCTGGAAAAGAAAGGAGAAACAGACTAATTAGTTAACCTAGATATTTCTTTTTATTTAGGCGTCAACTCTACGCCGGAGAGAAGTGAAAACGCAGCTTTCTTTCTACGGTTAGGCCTACCGTCCGCACTAAAACAGAGCTTTTTGAAAACGCTCTTCAAACTGGAAGAATTTGAAAACGCTGGCTTTTCGTTTAAAACAAGAACTTTTCTAAAACGGTGGCGTCAATATATAAATCATGTAATCATGTTTACTTGACCAAAGTCATAAATACATGTCCAAAATGAGCGTTAATTGTTGCGGTTTTTTAATTCCTCTGGCGTAGTGTGGACGAGGTTCGATACCATGAAACATGTCTTAAATCAGTGTTTACTCGTCAGTAGAAATACTGTCGGCAAACGACGATTTTAGGCTTTTTTTAGAATTTTTGGTCTCAACCAATCACTAATATGACATTGCTCAGTTCTCCGCCTCCCAATCCAGAATAACCTAGCTTGCGACAAACTGTTAGACAGCACAATTCGACTGAGATTCCCACAGTCCAGCTGGCGCGGTCCTGATTTCCTCTCTCTACCCACGGTTAAAGTAACGCTTTCGTGAGTTTTTGTCCTTGGGTTTTTATGATTTGAGAGAAAAGAGAACAACAAAACAAAAATTATAAAAATAAGTTATTTACCGGCTTAGGGCCGGTCCGGATAATGAAAAAACTGTGACCTTAGACCATCAGCATTTTCCAGAGCTCGGTCACACTTTTGTCACGTTGCCGACCTCCCAGCCGGAAAATAACATAATACAAGTCGTATGTTTTTTAACACGCGCATGTTTTACAATGTACAGAAGAAACAAGCGTTTTTTTATGGCCCGATTCAAACACTGGAGACCCCGAAACATATCGATTCCGGTTAACTTGTCGTCACCATTATCATTATCACATCGCCAAGCACGACACCATAAGCTAAGGGGCCGGGTTGTTCAAAGCCCCATTAAGGGCGCATTAACTGATATATGCGTGCGCTCGCGCGCGTTGCTGAGGAGCTAGCAACGGCTCGAAACGATAGTAATTATAATGGGCCCTTGAGCTAACCCACGCTTAGCGAGATTTTGATTTCAATTTTGTAACTTATCGGTGGGGTTTTCTGTCTATATTGTTTGTTCTCCGGTTTCGGATTTGAATAATCTCAAACAACACAAAATTTTGATAAAAGAAAAATCAACTCTTCAGTTAACTTTTAATTGGGGGTTAGCCTTGCTCAGCTTTTTAACAATTCGAACAATTCATCCCTCAGCTTTGATTTTTAATCCTACTTAAATATAGGTTGTCTGTCTCTCTGTCGTCGTCATCAACTGCAACTGGTGAACATTTTACGACTTTTATTGCAGCACATGATTGCGAAAGTTCGACGTAAGACTAGGATCGTTCCACTATTATTTAAAAAGATCAGAGCTTTACACGTATTTATTTTCTTACCGATCACTGTGCTGGAACAAGCAGACAGATGAAGAACTGCAACCAGCAAAACAGTGCCGCTCACAACAAAAATGCTCGTTACTGAAACGTTCAACCAATCTTCTCTTTTGTTCTTAGAAGAGAGTTGAAGTAATCCAGAGACGACCCAGTACAGCGTTTGAACCAAAACAGCTATACCACAAACCATTGCATGCAAGTCATAGCTTGAAAGTGAGGTAGTCACATGACTGCTCATTTTCTGAAGTGCCAGGATGTATTGCTTAGCAACCTTGCCTGCCATAGTCTCCAGGTTCTTGGTACTGTGATTGACTGCTGCTGATTTGAGCCAATCAGAGTGCAGCTTATATGCATGTTGAGGTTCCCACATTTCATCAACTGAATGACCATTTGCAGTAAGTACTTGAGACAGTTGGTGAGTGTTCAGCTGTAGGGCTCTAAGCTTCTCCCTTGGGTCATGGAAGCTGAAGAGGTTAGGAAGGGCAATTCCGATGCTGAAAAGACCAAAAATGGGATGAAAGAGAAATGATGAGACTGAAAAAGACATTGACTGTTTGGTTTGGTTCTGTCAAGAGTCTTTCAAGGATGGCTGCTTTGTTTCTTGGGTGTAGGGGAGGGCCATAGCTAGTATTAGGAATACCAAGACAGATGCCTCAGTAAAAATGTTCAGGATCTCACAAGAAGCTATGCATTGAAATGCAAGCAGATTTGAAAGAAATGTCTTCTTTTTCACCAAGAAAGAAGTTGTACACCTTACAATTTACTACTACAGTTTGTTTGTGCTTTACCTGTTTTGAGGAATAGGAAGTCCCAAAAGAAGACTCAAGGTTGGTACAAGATCTATTTGTTGAACCTGTTTCTCAGAAAACTCTTCACCTCCACTACGTTCAAATAAAGGGCTCATAAAAACAAGGGTGTGCTGGTCTCTGCAGAAGATGCACCTCCATGACTCCCTGCATCACTCATTCCATGATCACCACACAGCACCAGAAGGGAAGGGGCCTTTCCTCCTTGATCCCATTTCAGCATTGCTTTGTAAATATCGTTAACAACACGGTCCATTTCTAGAAGTTTTGGCCCCACCAAGGGACTGGATGGTCCAGCAATATGCCCTATATGATCCAGGCCCAGGTAATGAAGTATCATCACGTCCCAATCATCACTATTCAGCTCTACGTCAATGTGTCTGGTGACATTGTTATCAACCTAAAAACAATTAAAAATTAAGACAGTTGAACCTCTCATCTTATGGCAGAATTAAGTGGCCATAGCCTGCATAGCAAGTGTTGGGCCACGCAAAAGAGCTTTGTGGTATTCGTGGTGCATGAAAAAATGGGACAAGAGCAGTTTGAATTGGTTGGGACAAAGTGCACAATGAAAATAATTATATTATTTACAAGAGACATAGGCATCCCTGGAAAAAATCTTATAGGATCTTTGTGTATCTTGATAATGATCTTCCAAGAATTCTTTAAAGATATTTGATCCTTCAATATTTCCAAAGATCTTGGCAAGATCTTTGAGCAAAATCTTTGAAGATCCATGAAGAAACTGGCAAAAAAGTTGATGATCCTTGAAGATCCTAACAGATCCTTAAAGATCCTGGCAAGAAATATTAAGGACCCTCAAGGATGTTGGCGATAATTTTTAAAGATCTTGTCAAGTTCCTTGATAGGATCCCTGAATATAAGACCAAATATTTTCAATCTCAATGAGCAGCCGTACGAAATAGTTCTGGGTTATATATTAACAAAACTGATGAATTCAGAACTGATGCAAGTGATCATTTGCTGTCATTTTACAGCTCAAATTTTCTGCACCTCAGTGTAATCTGTGACAAAAAATGAAGTTGTTCCATCTGTTCGCGCAAAATGTCCAGGAAATAGCTTCATCCATGTGTCGTCACCATAAAACACAAGCTTCTTGTGGGCAGTTTTCATCTGACTAATCAAATTATCTTCCTGCAAAGATTTTGAATCCAAGTTGAAGACAACATCAATAAATCCTGGGATCCCACCTGTTGTAAGTGCCTGCAAGAGAAAAAGATGCACTCCAACCTCTATTTTAGAACTTCACTGTCTTATCTTTTCTTCCCAAGGCTTTGTTACAGACAAATCTAGTAATTAAAAGTAAGCATTAGGTTTTTCTTAGAGTTTAGGGTCAGGTCAGCAGAGGACAAAGTATTTAGCCGGAGGCCACATGAATGTTGAGTCCCTGTTAGGGTTTTCAAGGGCATGGGTAAAAACTTTTTAAGGTTAAGGATATTCATTAAGTGAGAAAATTAATGGAATGTGGGACATTAAGATCAGATAAAACAGGAAATCAATGAATTAATAAATGCAGGATATTTAGGCCAACAAGTGATGGTTTTATTTGTCTCACCTTGACTGTCATTGGGTTACCAGAGGATATAACTCAAAAAGCTAATGCAAATTAATTCCCAAGGCAAATGAAGAGCCTTATCTTAGTCTACTTAAAAAGCTGAGGTCATTGCCATTTAATTCTAACACTGAGAAGCATTTTTAACTCATCTTTCTTGTATAGTTTACACCAAGATGATAACGCATTATTAAATTAAATGTTCTTTTCATGCTTGTCACTAGTCTCATTCAAAATGCATTATTAATTATCGAGATCTTGAGAGGAACTTAGATATCAATTAGAACAAAAAGATCTTTTAAAATTTTTATACATTTACGTACCTTTATTCTGGGCATGGTGACTGTTGGTGGGTGTGCCTTGGCCAGAAAACTGAGAAAAAGAAACATTTTTCTTGCATCATACTGGTATGATATAATGGCAGAAGTTGAGCATTACTATATCTTCACAGTAGGATGCATACTTGCAATGCACCCTGGGTATATACCTACCAACTTTTATTCGGGGAGGGGGGGGGGGGGGGGGTAACAGGTGTGATGTTTTTATCCAAAAAATACCAAAGATGCCCGAAGATTTCTGAAGATGTTTCCATTAATTCCCAGTCGCAGTCCCAGGATTTTGCTATGTGTAACTTTTTCCTCTTATATCCTGAGAATACAAGGAAGTGCACCATCATCTTATGATCCTTTCTTGTTTGCATTTAGTTCAGTTATGTATTTGCTGGGATTAGGTCAGGTAGCTCAATTTTTCAGCTAGGCACAAGAAACTGGTTAGCAGGCATCAAGGGCATGAGGTCAAAGTGTGAGTTGGCAGCTGTATAGGTGCCATTTCAGTGGCAGATCTAGGGGAGGCCCCCCTCATTTTGAGTGAAAAGAGAAGAAATGACAAAAGGGAGAGAAGCCAACAGGGCAAGTAAATCAACCCCCCATCCCCCCCCCCCCTCTTTGTAGTGGAATCATGGGAATGCCATGTGACATGAGAGGACACGAGAGCGAGCAAACCGAATATCAGCACTTTTGTCAATCACTGTTGTCTTCCCGCTGTTTACGTTTAAAAGTTCTGTTTGAGTTTGAACATCCTTGACTCTTAATTGTTATTCAGTCCCCTGAGATACGACAACATCTTAGCTCAAGTTCTGGATCCGCCACTGCATTTACCCATACGAGGGGCTTTCCTCTGGGACATTCTAATTTTATCCACATCCCCTCTATGGAGGGCAACCTCTGGCACAGGAAAGTTTTAATGGTGCAAGGTCTGTCCACTGTATTATGTGCTAAAAATGTAATAAAGTTGTCTTGGCTAATGGGCTGGCAAAAGTTTGAACCCTTCGCATGCAAACTTCAAAGGTACCAACAGCAAGAAAATAGGCAGTCGCGTCATGGTGTAATCTGCCCTCTGTGGGCGGTTGGGTAGGGGCCACTAGGTGGGAGAGGGGCAGATAAAAATGGACTGTCCCCTTACCCCATTGAATTTTTGAATTATTACCTGAATGTTGTGTTACGTCTGATCATTTCTTGAGTAAAAGGCATCTTCGATTGTTCACTGAAAACAAAATCTGCTCTTAAAGCGTCGATTAACATGATGACCACTCTTTCAAACTTTGGAGGCAAAGGATGTCCTGTTCCTTCGCTTGACGGCTCTGGTGGCAGGTTTTTGTTACTTGCCCTTCCATGGATAGCTTTCTTCAGTGGAAAGAAACCTCTCAAAAACAGCATTAAACCCACGATTTGACAAAATAAGAGAAGAACTATAAAAGCGCCATGACCACAATTCATCTTAATTTTGACTCATTGAATGGGTGAAAATGTTTTCCACTTGAAAGTTATCAACAAAGCAGTGTATCTTTAACAAACACGTACATTTCTTGATTCGAAGGTCAACAATCATTGAAGATTGCTGACAAAGATTCAGAAATACTAAATTAAACAAAAATTTTAAAACGCGTCCGCCATTTTGAAAAATGTTACCGCGATATGAGAGGCTTGCGGTACATAACATGGCGCATATTCAATAGGGCAAATCGGGTAATTCAATATGGCGGACCGCATGGAGGATTTGAAGCTGACTGTGAACGAGGACTTTGCCAAGAAGCTCCATAGACAAAAAGAAAGAGTTGAACTGGATCAATGTAAGTACTGCAAAGCGTTTCGTGAAGGTCTGAAAATTCGAACCATGTTACCAGGGCACGTAATTATTGACTCGAGTCTTGTACTGGCACAAAAAATATTTAAAGTGCACCTAACCCCAAAATATTTTTTTCGCTTAAATAAATCTTTGCACCTGTTCGAAACGCACTGCGCCCTTTTTTATCTAAATCTTGACTTTTTGCAGGCTGCAAAAGTTACGAAATCTGGCCATCATCTGTTCCACGACCGAGCAAGTAAGGGGTATGGGTCTAATTGGGCAATTGGACTAAATTGAACTTTTGATTTCTGAACTCTTGACTTTTTTTGTTAACCGGGTGTTGAAAATCAATACCAATTTTTTTGATGTTCGTGTTATTTCAGTTTAACTCGAGTTTTTTGTGTTTTTGAGACCACAAAACTTAATCTTCGCTTAAGCAAGACACAATCAAATGTGTGGTTCCAGAAAATATCCATACCCCCCCCACGGAGGGTCACGGAATTTCCTAGGGGTAGGGGGGTCTAAAAGAGACAAATTTCCGAAGGGGAGGGGGGTACATAAAGAGTTTTTCTTTCCAGAGGGTTTGAAATGGGATCGAATAAACACTTATGTATTTTCCAATTGATTCAGGTAACCAAGAAAAACGAAAAGTTCTATCTGTAGAAATAGACGTAGGATTCCTTGTCATATATTTCCTATTATTATTCCAGCACCAGACGACTCATACACCACTGAGGCATACCTCTGAGCAGCACGTTCAACGTCGAGTAAAACAAAATGGCCGACTAGAAAAATATTGTTCCCAGTCCCCTAAGATTGGCCGTATTGAGCGAACGCGCGGAAATGAGTAACCGTGAACGGCCACGAGATTCAGCGAAGATTTCATTTGGTTGTTTAGTTACCGGATTGAACTTCAAAAGTATGTTTTACAAATGAAATGTGTGACAAGTTAAAAAATTCTAAGGCGTGAAATTTACTATCAAAGCGTATAACTTTATCGAAGTATTCCTGGTGAAAGGCAAATGTAAGGGATATTTGACAAACAGCTGTTTTAAAAAACATGTTGCGTGACCACTTATGATTCCCGCTGATAAGCGAAGTCACTTCAAGGCTCCACACATGAAAAATAATATTTATAAACAGTACTGTTCACACATAATACAAGATAAAAATTACACCTGCAACATACAGAAATATCGTGGAGATTAGCATTGAGTTATTTTCCCGAGTTCCACTTTGACAGCAAAAATAAGAATGACGTAATAACGTAGCTTGCACGTACAAAGTAATTCGATATCTTGTTTCGACTGTGCATAAATTAAAAAACTTCAACAAAGTTACAAAACGGGAACATTACGGTCTTTGCCGTGTTACGTGCTGACGTGACAACAAATACAGGGTTTTTTGCATACGTAATATCTCGAAAACGAAACAAACTTCAGCAAAAAAACATGCAGAACATTGTCTAACGCACCTAAACAAAACTGCATGCGAAATTTGGAGCGTTTTTGATAAATTTCATTTTTGAGTAAAAAACCGAACGCCCTTTTTCCACCGAAGCCTTCAATTCTCAATCAACTTCAATGCCATTGTCGCTCAGCTCAGTAGCAGGGTTGTCAGTAGGTTTTTGAGTAGCAGGTTCCATCCAAAAAGCAGGTGGCTATTTCCATTTTATTTCTCCAATATCACACTCAGAACTGACCTACTAACACTCTGAGTAACCGGCGCAGTATTCAAAATAGCCGGTGAAATGTGCTGGTTGCCGGTTTATTTTGACAACCATGATAAGTGAGGGATGGGGGGATTCTTATTCGAGGTTGGGCACTTAAAAGTACTTTTTGGGGATGGGGGAGGGTACTTATTAATTTTTTCTAACTTCAGGGTGGGCGCTCATTCGAGGATGGGCACTTAATCAAATAAATATGGTAAATCTGAGGGTCTTCACAGGACTGTAGAAGCTGTTGGCATGTGGAAACCAAACAAACAACAAATCACAAAACTTACCCGTGCATCGTCATCTTCAGATTCAGAAGAGCTTGAATCTGATTCACTGTCAAGGTCCTTGTCACCAAATTTCTGTTTTACTGAAAGCAACACAGAAAACACCATTTAGACTAGGATTGAAGCCCTGTATTCCTGGCATGCTCAATCAAATGTTGGGAAATCAAAAACTCAATCAAGTCAAATCCATGGATTGAATTCAATTGAGGTCGCCAATCAAACCAAATCGAACACTGAACTTTGGGGGAGTTCCATTTCCGAACCAATCGAACTCAATTAAACAATTCAAATCTAATCTAACTCAATCCATTAGATTGTGTTCTGTTGGGTTCAGCAGTCAAACTCAACCGAATGTAGTCCAGTGAATTGCATTGTGTGGTTCCAGAAAATATCCATACCCCCCCCCCCCCCCCACGGAGGGTTTTTCTCAGTTTGAGCCCCCACCCCCCTGGATTTTCCGTTCCAGAGGTCTTCACGTTATTCCCCCCCACCCCCTGGAATTTCCAAGATTTTTCCACTTGGTCCCCCCTACCCCCAGGAAATTCCAAATTCACAAATAAAGAGACTTCATTACTTTATTTTGATCTACTTAGAGCCGAAATGAAATTTAGTTGCAGCCAATTATAGTTACACTTCAGATGACGACGTAAAGCGGCATATTTTTCACGTAAGCGATTTGGCCACACCACACTTGCTATTTCATGGAACATTATTTAAGGAGATATTCACTAGGTAAGAAACAAAACTGCTGGATGAGGCTGTGAGAATTAATTTTCCTAACAACGACCGTGGAAAATTCTAGATGCGCTTATCGCGCTTTCTCTCTTTTGAAATGTTCAAACTATAAACAACTGAGCTTATTTACACTCTACAGTCGTGGCAGCTCAGCTTTCGTTTGCTCAAATTGAAAGAAGTTTCCACTCGAAAAAGATCCAAGAAAGAACTGAAAGTTGACGGTAATGTTCACGTTTGTAACTTTGTTGAAGTTTTTTAATTTATGCACAGTCGAAACAAGATATCGAATTACTTTGTACGTGCAAGCTACGTTATTACGTCATTGTTATTTTTGCTGTCAAAGTGGAACTCGGGAAAATAACTCAATGCTAATCTCCACGATATTTCTGTATGTTGCAGGTGTAATTTTTGACGATGATGACGACGTAAAGTGGCATATTTTTCACGTAAGCGATTTGGCCACACCACACTTGCTATTTCATGGAACATTATTTAAGGAGATATTCACTAGGTAAGAAACAAAACTGCTGGATGAGGCTGTGAGAATTAATTTTCCTAACAACGACCGTGGAAAATTCTAGACGCGCTTATCGCGCTTTCTCTCTTTTGAAATGTTCAAACTATAAACAACTGAGCTTATTTACACTCTACAGTCGTGGCAGCTCAGCTTTTGTTTGCTCAAATTGAAAGAAGTTTCCACTCGAAAAAGATCCAAGAAAGAACTGAAAGTTGACGGTAATGTTCACGTTTTGTAACTTTGTTGAAGTTTTTTAATTTATGCACAGTCGAAACAAGATATCGAATTACTTTGTACGTGCAAGCTACGTTATTACGTCATTGTTATTTTTGCTGTCAAAGTGGAACTCGGGAAAATAACTCAATGCTAATCTCCACGATATTTCTGTATGTTGCAGGTGTAATTTTTATCTTGTATTATGTGTGAACAGTACTGTTTATAAATATTATTTTTTGTGTGTGGAGCCTTGAAGTGACTTCGCTTATCAGCGGGAATCATAAGTCGTCACGCAACATGTTTTTTTAAAACAGCTGTTTGTCAAATATCGCTTACATTTGCCTTTCACCAGGAATACTTCGATAAAGTTATACGCTTTGATAGTAAATTTCACGCCTTAGAATTTTTTAACTTGTCACACATTTCATTTGTAAAACATACTTTTGAAGTTCAATCCGGTAACTAAACAACCAAATGAAATCTTCGCTGTATCTCGTGGCCGTTCACGGTTACTCATTTCCGCACGTTCGCTCAATACGGCCAATCTTATTGGACTGGGAACAATATTTTTCTAGTTGGCCATTTTGTTTTACTCGACGTTGAATGTGCTGCTCAGAGGTGTGCCTCAGTGGTGTATGTGTCGTCTGGCGCTGGAATAATAATAGGAAATATATGACAAGGATCCTACGTCTATTTCTATGGATAGAACTTTTCGTTTTTCTTGGTTACCTGAATCAATTGGAAAAATATGTAAGTGTTTATTCGATCGCATTTCAAACCTCTGGAAAGAAAAACTCTTTATGTACCCCCCTCCCCTTCGGAAATGTGTCTCTTTTAGACCCCCCTACCCCTAGGAAATTCCGTGACCCTCCGTGGGGGGGGGTATGGATATTTTCTGGAACCACACATTTGATTGTGTCTTGCTTAAGCGAAGATTAAGTTTTGTGGTCTCAAAAACACAAAAAACTCGAGTTAAACTGAAATAACACGAACATCAAAAAAATTGGTATTGATTTTCAACACCCGGTTAACAAAAAAAGTCAAGAGTTCAGAAATCAAAAGTTCAATTTAGTCCAATTGCCCAATTAGACCCATACCCCTTACTTGCTCGGTCGTGGAACAGATGATGGCCAGATTTCGTAACTTTTGCAGCCTGCAAAAAGTCAAGATTTAGATAAAAAAGGGCGCAGTGCGTTTCGAACAGGTGCAAAGATTTATTTAAGCGAAAAAAATATTTTGGGGTTAGGTGCACTTTAAATATTTTTTGTGCCAGTACAAGACTCGAGTCAATAATTACGTGCCCTGGTAACATGGTTCGAATTTTCAGACCTTCACGAAACGCTTTGCAGTACTTACATTGATCCAGTTCAACTCTTTCTTTTTGTCTATGGAGCTTCTTGGCAAAGTCCTCGTTCACAGTCAGCTTCAAATCCTCCATGCGGTCCGCCATATTGAATTACCCGATTTGCCCTATTGAATATGCGCCATGTTATGTACCGCAAGCCTCTCATATCGCGGTAACATTTTTCAAAATGGCGGACGCGTTTTAAAATTTTTGTTTAATTTAGTATTTCTGAATCTTTGTCAGCAATCTTCAATGATTGTTGACCTTCGAATCAAGAAATGTACGTGTTTGTTAAAGATACACTGCTTTGTTGATAACTTTCAAGTGGAAAACATTTTCACCCATTCAATGAGTCAAAATTAAGATGAATTGTGGTCATGGCGCTTTTATAGTTCTTCTCTTATTTTGTCAAATCGTGGGTTTAATGCTGTTTTTGAGAGGTTTCTTTCCACTGAAGAAAGCTATCCATGGAAGGGCAAGTAACAAAAACCTGCCACCAGAGCCGTCAAGCGAAGGAACAGGACATCCTTTGCCTCCAAAGTTTGAAAGAGTGGTCATCATGTTAATCGACGCTTTAAGAGCAGATTTTGTTTTCAGTGAACAATCGAAGATGCCTTTTACTCAAGAAATGATCAGACGTAACACAACATTCAGGTAATAATTCAAAAATTCAATGGGGTAAGGGGACAGTCCATTTTTATCTGCCCCTCTCCCACCTAGTGGCCCCTACCCAACCGCCCACAGAGGGCAGATTACACCATGACGCGACTGCCTATTTTCTTGCTGTTGGTACCTTTGAAGTTTGCATGCGAAGGGTTCAAACTTTTGCCAGCCCATTAGCCAAGACAACTTTATTACATTTTTAGCACATAATACAGTGGACAGACCTTGCACCATTAAAACTTTCCTGTGCCAGAGGTTGCCCTCCATAGAGGGGATGTGGATAAAATTAGAATGTCCCAGAGGAAAGCCCCTCGTATGGGTAAATGCAGTGGCGGATCCAGAACTTGAGCTAAGATGTTGTCGTATCTCAGGGGACTGAATAACAATTAAGAGTCAAGGATGTTCAAACTCAAACAGAACTTTTAAACGTAAACAGCGGGAAGACAACAGTGATTGACAAAAGTGCTGATATTCGGTTTGCTCGCTCTCGTGTCCTCTCATGTCACATGGCATTCCCATGATTCCACTACAAAGAGGGGGGGGGGGGATGGGGGGTTGATTTACTTGCCCTGTTGGCTTCTCTCCCTTCTGTCATTTCTTCTCTTTTCACTCAAAATGAGGGGGGCCTTCCCTAGATCTGCCACTGAAATGGCACCTATACAGCTGCCAACTCACACTTTGACCTCATGCCCTTGATGCCTGCTAACCAGTTTCTTGTGCCTAGCTGAAAAATTGAGCTACCTGACCTAATCCCAGCAAATACATAACTGAACTAAATGCAAACAAGAAAGGATCATAAGATGATGGTGCACTTCCTTGTATTCTCAGGATATAAGAGGAAAAAGTTACACATAGCAAAATCCTGGGACTGCGACTGGGAATTAATGGAAACATCTTCAGAAATCTTCGGGCATCTTTGGTATTTTTTGGATAAAAACATCACACCTGTTTCCCCCCCCCCCCCCCCCTCCCCGAATAAAAGTTGGTAGGTATATACCCAGGGTGCATTGCAAGTATGCATCCTACTGTGAAGATATAGTAATGCTCAACTTCTGCCATTATATCATACCAGTATGATGCAAGAAAAATGTTTCTTTTTCTCAGTTTTCTGGCCAAGGCACACCCACCAACAGTCACCATGCCCAGAATAAAGGTACGTAAATGTATAAAAATTTTAAAAGATCTTTTTGTTCTAATTGATATCTAAGTTCCTCTCAAGATCTCGATAATTAATAATGCATTTTGAATGAGACTAGTGACAAGCATGAAAAGAACATTTAATTTAATAATGCGTTATCATCTTGGTGTAAACTATACAAGAAAGATGAGTTAAAAATGCTTCTCAGTGTTAGAATTAAATGGCAATGACCTCAGCTTTTTAAGTAGACTAAGATAAGGCTCTTCATTTGCCTTGGGAATTAATTTGCATTAGCTTTTTGAGTTATATCCTCTGGTAACCCAATGACAGTCAAGGTGAGACAAATAAAACCATCACTTGTTGGCCTAAATATCCTGCATTTATTAATTCATTGATTTCCTGTTTTATCTGATCTTAATGTCCCACATTCCATTAATTTTCTCACTTAATGAATATCCTTAACCTTAAAAAGTTTTTACCCATGCCCTTGAAAACCCTAACAGGGACTCAACATTCATGTGGCCTCCGGCTAAATACTTTGTCTCTCTGCTGACCTGACCCTAAACTCTAAGAAAAACCTAATGCTTACTTTTAATTACTAGATTTGTCTGTAACAAAGCCTTGGGAAGAAAAGATAAGACAGTGAAGTTCTAAAATAGAGGTTGGAGTGCATCTTTTTCTCTTGCAGGCACTTACAACAGGTGGGATCCCAGGATTTATTGATGTTGTCTTCAACTTGGATTCAAAATCTTTGCAGGAAGATAATTTGATTAGTCAGATGAAAACTGCCCACAAGAAGCTTGTGTTTTATGGTGACGACACATGGATGAAGCTATTTCCTGGACATTTTGCCGCGAACAGATGGAACAACTTCATTTTTTGTCACAGATTACACTGAGGTGCAGAAAATTTGAGCTGTAAAATGACAGCAAATGATCACTTGCATCAGTTCTGAATTCATCAGTTTTGTTAATATATAACCCAGAACTATTTCGTACGGCTGCTCATTGAGATTGAAAATATTTGGTCTTATATTCAGGGATCCTATCAAGGAACTTGACAAGATCTTTAAAAATTATCGCCAACATCCTTGAGGGTCCTTAATATTTCTTGCCAGGATCTTTAAGGATCTGTTAGGATCTTCAAGGATCATCAACTTTTTTGCCAGTTTCTTCATGGATCTTCAAAGATTTTGCTCAAAGATCTTGCCAAGATCTTTGGAAATATTGAAGGATCAAATATCTTTAAAGAATTCTTGGAAGATCATTATCAAGATACACAAAGATCCTATAAGATTTTTTCCAGGGATGCCTATGTCTCTTGTAAATAATATAATTATTTTCATTGTGCACTTTGTCCCAACCAATTCAAACTGCTCTTGTCCCATTTTTTCATGCACCACGAATACCACAAAGCTCTTTTGCGTGGCCCAACACTTGCTATGCAGGCTATGGCCACTTAATTCTGCCATAAGATGAGAGGTTCAACTGTCTTAATTTTTAATTGTTTTTAGGTTGATAACAATGTCACCAGACACATTGACGTAGAGCTGAATAGTGATGATTGGGACGTGATGATACTTCATTACCTGGGCCTGGATCATATAGGGCATATTGCTGGACCATCCAGTCCCTTGGTGGGGCCAAAACTTCTAGAAATGGACCGTGTTGTTAACGATATTTACAAAGCAATGCTGAAATGGGATCAAGGAGGAAAGGCCCCTTCCCTTCTGGTGCTGTGTGGTGATCATGGAATGAGTGATGCAGGGAGTCATGGAGGTGCATCTTCTGCAGAGACCAGCACACCCTTGTTTTTATGAGCCCTTTATTTGAACGTAGTGGAGGTGAAGAGTTTTCTGAGAAACAGGTTCAACAAATAGATCTTGTACCAACCTTGAGTCTTCTTTTGGGACTTCCTATTCCTCAAAACAGGTAAAGCACAAACAAACTGTAGTAGTAAATTGTAAGGTGTACAACTTCTTTCTTGGTGAAAAAGAAGACATTTCTTTCAAATCTGCTTGCATTTCAATGCATAGCTTCTTGTGAGATCCTGAACATTTTTACTGAGGCATCTGTCTTGGTATTCCTAATACTAGCTATGGCCCTCCCCTACACCCAAGAAACAAAGCAGCCATCCTTGAAAGACTCTTGACAGAACCAAACCAAACAGTCAATGTCTTTTTCAGTCTCATCATTTCTCTTTCATCCCATTTTTGGTCTTTTCAGCATCGGAATTGCCCTTCCTAACCTCTTCAGCTTCCATGACCCAAGGGAGAAGCTTAGAGCCCTACAGCTGAACACTCACCAACTGTCTCAAGTACTTACTGCAAATGGTCATTCAGTTGATGAAATGTGGGAACCTCAACATGCATATAAGCTGCACTCTGATTGGCTCAAATCAGCAGCAGTCAATCACAGTACCAAGAACCTGGAGACTATGGCAGGCAAGGTTGCTAAGCAATACATCCTGGCACTTCAGAAAATGAGCAGTCATGTGACTACCTCACTTTCAAGCTATGACTTGCATGCAATGGTTTGTGGTATAGCTGTTTTGGTTCAAACGCTGTACTGGGTCGTCTCTGGATTACTTCAACTCTCTTCTAAGAACAAAAGAGAAGATTGGTTGAACGTTTCAGTAACGAGCATTTTTGTTGTGAGCGGCACTGTTTTGCTGGTTGCAGTTCTTCATCTGTCTGCTTGTTCCAGCACAGTGATCGGTAAGAAAATAAATACGTGTAAAGCTCTGATCTTTTTAAATAATAGTGGAACGATCCTAGTCTTACGTCGAACTTTCGCAATCATGTGCTGCAATAAAAGTCGTAAAATGTTCACCAGTTGCAGTTGATGACGACGACAGAGAGACAGACAACCTATATTTAAGTAGGATTAAAAATCAAAGCTGAGGGATGAATTGTTCGAATTGTTAAAAAGCTGAGCAAGGCTAACCCCCAATTAAAAGTTAACTGAAGAGTTGATTTTTCTTTTATCAAAATTTTGTGTTGTTTGAGATTATTCAAATCCGAAACCGGAGAACAAACAATATAGACAGAAAACCCCACCGATAAGTTACAAAATTGAAATCAAAATCTCGCTAAGCGTGGGTTAGCTCAAGGGCCCATTATAATTACTATCGTTTCGAGCCGTTGCTAGCTCCTCAGCAACGCGCGCGAGCGCACGCATATATCAGTTAATGCGCCCTTAATGGGGCTTTGAACAACCCGGCCCCTTAGCTTATGGTGTCGTGCTTGGCGATGTGATAATGATAATGGTGACGACAAGTTAACCGGAATCGATATGTTTCGGGGTCTCCAGTGTTTGAATCGGGCCATAAAAAAACGCTTGTTTCTTCTGTACATTGTAAAACATGCGCGTGTTAAAAAACATACGACTTGTATTATGTTATTTTCCGGCTGGGAGGTCGGCAACGTGACAAAAGTGTGACCGAGCTCTGGAAAATGCTGATGGTCTAAGGTCACAGTTTTTTCATTATCCGGACCGGCCCTAAGCCGGTAAATAACTTATTTTTATAATTTTTGTTTTGTTGTTCTCTTTTCTCTCAAATCATAAAAACCCAAGGACAAAAACTCACGAAAGCGTTACTTTAACCGTGGGTAGAGAGAGGAAATCAGGACCGCGCCAGCTGGACTGTGGGAATCTCAGTCGAATTGTGCTGTCTAACAGTTTGTCGCAAGCTAGGTTATTCTGGATTGGGAGGCGGAGAACTGAGCAATGTCATATTAGTGATTGGTTGAGACCAAAAATTCTAAAAAAAGCCTAAAATCGTCGTTTGCCGACAGTATTTCTACTGACGAGTAAACACTGATTTAAGACATGTTTCATGGTATCGAACCTCGTCCACACTACGCCAGAGGAATTAAAAAACCGCAACAATTAACGCTCATTTTGGACATGTATTTATGACTTTGGTCAAGTAAACATGATTACATGATTTATATATTGACGCCACCGTTTTAGAAAAGTTCTTGTTTTAAACGAAAAGCCAGCGTTTTCAAATTCTTCCAGTTTGAAGAGCGTTTTCAAAAAGCTCTGTTTTAGTGCGGACGGTAGGCCTAACCGTAGAAAGAAAGCTGCGTTTTCACTTCTCTCCGGCGTAGAGTTGACGCCTAAATAAAAAGAAATATCTAGGTTAACTAATTAGTCTGTTTCTCCTTTCTTTTCCAGGCGGAAGCGACATCTTGTGCTCAACAAACACTGTTGAATCCATTCTTTACAGTTTGGTATTTGCCCTGCAATCAGGAGTCACTATTGTGTCAATTATGTTTTGCCTTAATCGCTACATTCTTAGTCATCAGTCTCCTCGCGTATCCCTTTTCACGGCTTTTTCATCTCTGTTTCAAAGCTCGACGTGTAGTATTCTTGCAGTAGGAGTTTTACTTCACGTTCTGAGTCTTCTATCAAGTAGTTTTGTGGAGGAAGAGCATCAAACCTGGTACTTTTTTACTTCAACTTTGTTCGTGATGATATTCCTTGAGAAAAGCACGTTGTTTCGTAGAAAGAAGAATCACAAGAATTCGGAGATACCTGAAACAGTACCAAGGCAGATAAAAACCTCGAAAGACAAAAAGTCTAAAAAATGTTGCAACGAAAAAGTATTTGATCATAGTAATGAAGTTAGGAACTCGAACTTTTACAACGATCACAGCTATTCCAAAAGTAGTGGGATAAATGTAGATGGTGTGTTGTCAGAGGGTGAAAATACCGTCGAAGATCTTTCAGAGCCAGTATCAGCCGGGGAGAAGACTGGGTATGAGAAACTTGGGAACTTTCATTTGATGTGGGAAGCAATACACGAAATGACACTTCAAAATGGCTTTATGTCGCATGTTTTTGTTGTTTTAGTTCTGCTTGCTTTAGGAAGACTGTCCAGAGGGTGGAACCAAACTGGAATAAAATGGGCTGATAGGCCTGACATTGGAGATTGGCTCGTAAAACCTGAGAACAGAACAGCCTTGTCTATTTGTTACTTTATATCTCTGCTTGTCATCGTTGGATTTCGTTACAATCGTCAAAATGCTGTCACGTCATTTGTCTTTGTCATCGGTGTTGCGAATGCTTATGTTTACAGAACTGTTACCGGGAGTCTCCAGTTACCATGGATACTGAAGGAACCAATCACAAAAGGAATCCGTGCGGCACGCTTCACTTATTGTTGCGTTGTAGCCATGGTGATGTGGAACTTGTTTCCGCTTTTATACAAAACAAGCAGAATCAGCGAAAAAAGAGGGAATTTCCAGTTATACATTTGCGAGATATGCGGGTCGTTGGAGGGACTTCTCTCTGGCGTGTTGTTGCTAGAAATTCTTCTACAGAGACCTCATAATGTTACAGTTCTAGCTGTATTTGTTCTTCAAGAACATTTCTTGAGCAAAATATTTTGGAAAAGGTAAGCAAGAAATACAAAAAAACGCATTGTTTGCGCAAATGAACATAATGTGATGTCGATAGTGGTTAACATCGGTCTTGTCGACTTAAAAATCTAATCGAAAGGAAACTAAGATTTATTTGATATGAAGGAAAGAAGTACATTGAAGACACTCGAACCATTGCCACTGATTATGGCTTCCAGTTTTTTTTTTATTATCCAAAGAGGGATTGTCAAGTAAACAGATTGCTACATTTTTTACGACATGAAAACGCTAATCCTTTGGTTCATATGAGTGGCCCTCACTGGATAAAACTAATGTACAAAAAGTGTTCATTGGCTCGAGTGTCCTCACTGTCATAACGTTTTGTGATTTGAATCCTAAAAAACAAATTGCTTTTGATGAAGTTATGGTCGTTTATTCGCTTAAACTTGAACATTTCACCCGGCTTCAGAGTTCTTTGGTCGGTTGTTCCTTGCTCTCGGAAGTTAAAAAACAGCGACAATCAATCACAGAGAAAACACGGATCCGCGTACTTACGTCATCACTTTGGATTTTTTTGCTTCAACGGCCCTGGAGGGAGGGTGGGGGGTGAATCGAGTTCATGGAGATGGATGTTGTTTTCTCAACCTATCGCTTTTCTCATTTCCCTCACAATCACTTCAATATCCATTCTTGCTGTCACTAATTTATTTTGTTTTAAGCCAGGAGAAGACGTGGCTCACTGTTCTCAGTTCGTTGTGGATGGGCCATGCCATGTACTTTTCCTTAGAGAACTCCAACAGCTTGGCATCAATCGATGTTTCAGCGGGCTATGTGGGACTAGAAGATTATGTGCCTGGTGTTGTGGGCCCCCTCATGTATGTAGCCACGTACTGTGGACCTATTCTGTGGCTGATTGCTGCCGTGTTGTCTATCGTCCGAGACGCCCGGGACATTAAAAGGTCAGACTGCGGTACAGATATTTTACCTTCATTAAGGGCATGTTAGAAACACCTTGCATTGTAGACCGGACATGAAGTCTGTGACCACCGCCAAGATCTTCCTTTTAATTGGCTAGCTCCGTGAGCGGGCAAAATGAACCGAATCCGGCGCTGTGATTGGCTACCCGAGCGGGCAAGATATCTCGCCAGCTCGGGATTACCCGCTGTGTCATGCAGCCATCTTGACTTCACGCTAAGGCTTGGTCACTAACTCATATATAAAGTCCACCCACTTTTTCCCACATTCCCTAAGAGATTTGATAATGGAGCAAAATTTTAACCTTGTTATTAATACTCTGCTTTATTTCTAATTCACTCTGTTCTTGGCAGGTTGCAGAATTCTCTCTACCAAGCTTGTTACGTCATTACCCTTTGCCAGGCTCTGGTTCTCTGCGTTTACTGTACGTTGGTGTTTGGTCAGCGGTATCACCTGTTCGTTTGGAGTGTGTTCTCTCCCAAGTTGTTGTATGAAGCATGTAGAACGTTTCTGCTTTCTTTGTTTGTTATTTGTGTTCTTTTCTTGATGACGTTTGTAGTGAGAAGGAAAGGAATTGACGCCGAGAAATCAGAATAAGAAATTCGTCATCAGGGGCTTTTTGCTCGTACATCATGAACTGTTGCCGAGAAGATGAATCCACAGAAGAACATGTAAATCAGCTGAATAAGGCATGAAGGAGTTTTGGTGACGAAGTTATGGACTTTTTTTAAAATTACGCTGTTGCCACGGGCAACATTCCTCGTTTCCAATGGTAACAATGTCGTCGACTGCAATTTAGCGCGCTTTGCCGCCAATGACGTCAAAGGCCGACAAGTTGCCACTGGAAACGGAGCCAGCTGCCCGTGATAACAACACAAGTTGAACGGTTTACCACCGTTTTCGTTGATACGCGACTTTCCAAAACAAAACACCTGCGGAAACGTTTCCAAAATTTCCGTCAATCATACATGTTATCGACAGATCGGATCGAAATCCACCAATCACAGCCCGCTAGCATGACGTAAAGAAGGTCTGAATGTCACACTAGTGGCTGTGATTGGTAGACTGTTTCGATCCGATCTGTCGATAACACGCAAGACTGGCGGAAATTTTGGAAACGTTTCCGCGGGTGTTTTGTTTTCCAAAGTCGCGTATCAACGAAAACGGTGGTAACATGTCACCAAGCTTTCGTTGCGCCTTAG
>JAHPZR010035746.1:30000-35000 GCA_019787425.1 Platygyra sinensis
AAAAGAAACCAATTTGTTCCGTGACTGATGGAAACTGCTTTCTGTGGTTGAAGATCTCGCTCGTGATTGGTTAAAACACAATAAACATTGTAGACATATTAAAGGTGTTCACGGTTTTCTGAGTTCTGTTAGTAAACAAATTGTGGTTATTTCTGAATATCTGTCAGCAATCTCTGAGGATTGTTGACTTTCAAATCAAGAAATATCCGTTGTTGTTAATGATAGACTGCTTTGTTGATAGCATTCAAGCGGGAAACGTTTTCATTCATTCATTAATTCAATCAACGTGCCAAAATTAAGATGTTCCCTTGTGGCCATGGCGCTGTTATAGTTCTTCTTTTATTTTGTCAAATCGTGGGTTTAATGCTATTTTTGAGAGGCTTCTTTCAACTGAAGAAAGCTATCCACGGAAGGGCAACCAACAAAGACCTGCCACCAGAGCCGTCAAGTAAAGGAACAGGACATCCTTTGCCACCAAAGTTTGAAAGAGTTGTCATCATGTTAATCGATGCTTTAAGAGCAGATTTTGTATTCAGTGAACAATCGAAGATGCCTTTTACGCAAGAAATGATCAGACGCAACAAATCATTCAGGTAACAATTAGAAATTCAATTTTTTTGCAGAGGCTGGGTGGGGTAAAGTACATTCCATTGGGGTGGGGGTGGGGAGGCAAGTAGGAGGCATCCATTTTTCTAGCGATTCTATCCACATGTTCAACGATCAAATACAAATACGAGAAGATAGAGAGCTGTGAACAGTCTACAATCTTGGACAGAATAAAAAAGAACAATTAACTCCCTTACCCCCTAAGCAATAATGAAGGCACAAACGAGCAAAAACATGCCATTTTGGCATCATTGAAATAGGGGGAGGGGTGGACCAAATGTCCCATTTATTTTGTCCAAGATTGTAGCATTACATGCAAACATCCCACCCTGAAGGCATACCAGTGCTCAACTTCTGCTGTTTGTGCCAGTAATATTAATATTGTGATGCTTCCCCACAATTCATCTTTTTGTCATGTTTTCCTCAGTTTTTTTGGCGAAGGCACGCCCACCAACAGTCACCAGGCCTAGAATAAAGGTAAGTTAAGGGTATAAAATTCTAAGAGACATATTTTGTTCTTTTGGAATTCTTATATGATATATCAATAAAATACAATACATTTTCAATAAAACATTAAGCAACAGACAAAAAATAAACCATTAACAATATACCATCATCTTAGTACACTAATCTATTTTAAGGTACAACCTAGTAACTGATAGCCTGCGAAAACAGCCGTCCTTCTTCGCTCTCCACTTGGGAATTAATTCAGCACAAGTTCAAGCTTTTTAAACCTCATCCTTTGGTAACCCAGGGACAGTAAGTCAAAATTAAACAAGCTAAGTAAAACTGTGAGGCAAAATAATTGCTACAACATTTTTCTGACAAGATAGCATTCATGTGGCCTCTGGCTTTAATTCATCTCTCTGCTTACCTTGAGTTGTTTCCTGGTTCCTGACACCAAGTCTAAACTATAAGAAAAACCTTACTTTTAATTACCAGTACTAAGCTTTGCCAGTAACAAATTCTAGAGGACCTTGAGGGTGTACGGGGGTGGATAGAGATAAGTGAGGGTCTAATTAAATATTGGTTTGAATGCATCTTTTCTCTTGCAGGCACTTACAACTGGTGTGATTCCAGGATTTATAGAGGTTGTCTTCAATGTGGATTCAAAATCTTTACAAGAAGACAATTTGATTAGTCAGATGAAAACTGCCAACAAGAAGCTTGTGTTCTACGGTGCTGACACATGGATGAAGCTATTTCCTGGACATTTTGCCCAAACAGATGGAACAACTTCAGTTGTCCTTGATTACACTGAGGTGCAGAAAAATATTTTTTACATATCCAATCATAAAATACTGTTTTTTGATCACCCAAGGGAGTCTGAATCAGTTTTAATTTGCTTCTCAAACCAAAGAGATTTCATGTCTGCTTCTTGAGATTAAAAATGTCTCATATTGCCAACTGTATATACAATCATGAATGTTTACTAAACCCTGGTAAAAATCTTTTAAAGATCATTGAACAAGGGTATTTCAGGATACTTATAAACTAAGATATTCAACGTTCTCTAATTGAGGAACATAACAAGATCTTTAAAAATTCTTGCTAAGATCCTCACATATTCTTGCGAGGATCTTTACGGGTCACAAAGTGGACATCAAAGATCATCAACTTTCTTGTCAGTGTTTTTGATGATTGAAATCAAGGATCTTTGATGATCTTTGGAGATCTTTGCAAAATATTAATATCCATACAAGATCATTCATTTAAGAACTTCTGCAAGATCTTTTACAAACCATCTTAAAAAGAACGTTTGAAATGTTGTTATCAACAATCTTCAAAAGTTTATTAAAGATGTTGTAAAGTACTCAGAGATCTGTTAGACGTTAGGATATTTAACCAGAGATGCCTACCTCTCTAAACATGGAGCCAGCTTATTTTCATAGCATTCATTGTCTCAACCACCAGCTAATCATTACACTTCATAACTTATTGACAACAACCAGTGGCAGATCTGGGGGAGGGTCCCAGGGGACCCTTTCCCCCACCCCCTTATTTTGGGTAAAAAAGAAGAATACACAGAAGGGAGAAAAAGCCAGAAGGACAAGTTAAGTAACCTCCCACTCCCCCCCCACACTCTCTCACCTCAAGGTCTTGATCTGCCACTGCCATCATACAGTGTGCCTATGAGAGGTTTGAAATACACGTATTAATATTAAATCACCTTTTTTAGGTTGATAACAATGTCACCAGACACATTGACACAGAGCTGAGTAGCGATGATTGGGACGTGATGATACTTCACTACCTGGGCCTGGATCATATAGGGACATATTGCTGGACCATCCAGTCCCTCGGTGGGGCCAAAACTTTTAGAAATGGACAGTGTTGTTAACAGTATTTACAAAGCAATGCTGAAATGGGATCAAAGAGGAAAGGCCCCTTCCCTTCTGGTGCTGTGTGGTGATCATGGAATGAGTGACGTTGGGAGTCATGGAGGTGCCTCTTCTGCAGAGACCAGCACACCCCTTGTTTTTATGTGTCCTTTATTTGAACGTAGTGGAGGTGAAGAGTTTTCTAAGAAACAGGTTCAACAAATAGATCTTGTACCAACCTTGAGTCTTCTTCTGGGACTTCCTATTCCCCAAAACAGGTAAGCGCAAGAAAACTGTTTTTGAAATTGCGTGATATACTACTGAAATATACTTCTTACCTTTAAGGAGTCAATAACTCCGAGTCAATTATTCATTGGTATGATGTGAGATTTCGTGCCCGTGCCAGTTGTAAGTTGGAAACGTACTAAAGTTGCATATATCAAGCGCCAATTTTCGTTACGCCACTGTTCAACAGGCGATGATCAGCATTGAGCCACACGCGCAAGCGGCGAGATTACCTTTCTGTGACGTTTAGCTTGCTAACCCTTTGATTAACTCTAGAAACTTTAGCTTGCTCGTCGACAAAACGCAAATTTTGCTGATCTGCCCAAAGCGAACTTTAAAGAAGAGCTTCTCGAGAACAAAAATGGCGCAAAACACTGGGAACGAGCGTAACGAGAGGGATTAATCATTACGAAGCAAGAACTTTACAGTGATCGGAAATAATTAAAAAGTATACATGGCGAGAGTACTCTGTTTGCTCTGTTGATCATTACTTTTTTGTATGTGGTGGCTCCTAAAGGAGCCGTTTTGTTTATTGAAGAATCGTAGCACTTCACTTCTTGGCCGTTTTCTTGGCGGCAGGCTTCTTAGCGGGCTTCTTTGCGGCGGGTTTCTTGGCCGCAGGTTTCTTAGCGGGCTTTTTAGCTGCGGGCTTCTTTGCTGCTGGTTTCTTAGCTGTTGGTTTCTTTGCTGCTGGCTTTTTTGCTGCTGGTTTCTTCGCAGCCTTCTTTGCCGCTGGTTTCTTCGCTGCCTTCTTGGCGGCGGGCTTCTTCGGTTTGGCGGCGGGCTTTTTCTTTGCAACGGGCTTCTTCTTCGGTTTCTTCTCCTTCTTTTCCTCCTTCGGCAACTTGAAGGAGCCTGAAGCACCAACTCCCTTGGTGTGGACAAGCTTTCCGCTGGTGGCGCCTCTCTTCAAAGCCATCTTCAAGTGCGAGCCAACCTCACCAACCTTGTAGTTGGCTTTGATGTATTTCTCGATGGCTTGGCGGGAAGAACCGCTTCGCTCCTTCAGCGCTAAAATGGCAGCCTTGATCATATCCAAATAAGGTGGATGATCAGCTGGCTTTTTAGGCGCTGCTGGCTTCTTTTTAGCGGGGGACTTCGCTGCTTCGGACATGCTGCAGTTTTAGAACCTTGTTGTCACTTCGGAACTGAAGACTCAAAAATGCTCGGTCGACGGTGCGCCTAAGGTATATGCGTCAAATGCGGACCACCGAGAAAACAAGAGCGCAGAAAATGGCGTCGAACAATTCTGTGCTAGTTTCCCTATCGTTTTCTTCAATAAAACGATATAATATTGAGTCGTTTTCAATCTCAGCCCTAAAGTTAGTTGCTGTAGTATTTCCTCAGTTAACGATCCAAAACAAATTTGGTCAAAGACAGGCAAGGAGACAAATTAAAAGCCTGAAAGTTCATAAAACTCTAAGATTGAAAGGAACATGTTGTCTTTGAAGCGCATTACTTCGTGCTAAGTTCACTATTCATCCCATTTCGTAGGTTTTCAAGAAAGAAGAACTATTACTGCTCAAGTTCTGGGTAGAAATTTTGGCCATATTGTTAATTTTCAGTTGCTTAACTTCACTTTCATTTAAATAACAAGCACAACCTCTTGACCCTCTTGAGGCCGCCATTTTCATCACTCAGTTTGACTTGAGCAATCGTACATAAAACCGAATATAGCGTCCAAATTCTGAGTCCTTTTAGTGAGTGAAACCAGACATTATTTCAGAGGCATGCGGAGTATTTGGCAATAGCCAACGGCATTGTACTGAGATATGTAATGCTACGATT